>JAQMCX010000027.1:12106233-12126667 GCA_029814765.1 Acanthurus leucopareius | reverse complement strand
CACACACACACACACACACACACACACACACACACACACACACACACACACACACACACACACACACACACTCTTGCTGGCTTGCAGCAGAAGATAACATTGTCTTACACAACAGAGCCTCTTTGTCAGAGCTGCTCAAACATTTATTTTGTGTCTTTAATTTGAAAACTAAATGCAGTAAAATCACAAAACACTTTGAGCACAAACATTTTTATTCAAACTAACAGAACTGTTTGCGTGAACCTGGAAACGTCTTGTTCTGTGCTGCAGTCGGGTGTTTTCTGTGCTGCGGTGCGATGTGAGCGCTCCTGCAGCGTCTGAGCGGATGATTTACTTCCTGGATGTTGTTTCTGTTTGCATGTTGTTTCATAAACAAACGTTATCTGCTCAGAAGATCAGGTTTCCATCTCTGACACGTCTGAGTTCATGAATCTGCTCTGAGACTCTGAAACACAGAAACCCGAGCTGGTGGAAAATACAACCAAAATGATGAGTTTAGTGTGAAATCTGCTTTTATTTTGAAAATATAATAATCATTAAATTATCCCTCATAAAAAGCTGCAAAGGAATCTTTCCCTCCTGATTCCTGAACGTGAGGCTGGATGTTTTCCTCGTTGGTGTGACGGTGAAATGAGGATCTTCTGGCTTTGGACTGTCGATCAGTCGATCAGTCGATCAGTCGATCAGTCGATCGGTGAAACATGAATGAATCAAACTGAACTCTGGGAATTTCTAACGAGCTTTTTTTCCACATTTTTCTGACATTTTATTGAGAAAAACAAACGTGTGAACGACTGACAGAATGATCTGTGATGAAATAATCTTTGGTTGCAGTTTTGCATTAAAACAAACAGTGAAAAAATAGCTTTCGGCTGCACCCCCCCCCCCCCCCTCGGCCCCCCCGTCTCGTCCTTGGTCCTCAGGATCTTCTCAGAGACTTTCTCTGCATCTTCTCTCTCTTATTTATCGGCTCCATGTTCGCTGCCCGGGGTGATAATGTGGTGTCTGCACTTCTGCCCCTCCACAGATTAACCACGCTTTTGTCAGGGGGGGACAAAGAAGAGCCCCTCCCTGCTGCTGAGCCGGGGCTTTCAGCATGGCCTCTTGCCAGGGGAGGCTTTAAAAGGGTGGGGGCGCGTGGCTCTTCTCACTCTCACGGCAGGACAACCCAAGGGCATCAAAGCAAGGTGAGTCCCTGTCGCTCACCGTCCAGCACAGGCAGGGGGAGCGGGCCGCCGCCGCCACCTCCACCGCCACCGCCGCCGCCAGGGCGCCGCAGCCCCCCAAACCCACACTCACATAAACCCCCAAACACAGGAGCCGGCAGGGCTCCAGGGCCACAGGCCGACACAGATAAACAGAGGTGATGGTAGCAGATCATCGCAGCAGCAGCAGCAGCAGCAGCAGCAGCGTCAGGGAGGAAATGGGAAGAAAATACGATAAAGAGGCAGAAGTCTGGACGGAGCCTCTGGCTTCTCCGACCCGCTTCAGTTTTGAGCAGCAACTATAAATAGACTGTGGTGTTTCCAGCAGGACTCCTTCGCTCAGGCTGGTTCCAGCGTCCCGGCTATTATGTGGCTAAAACACACACTGAGCAGCAGGTCGGCTGGTTGTTTGCTCTGAAAAACAATGGCGGCGGGTTGTGACGAGAGCTTTACAGGCTCTTCTGTCGCCTGTTTCTGGATGTAAAGTCCCTGTTTTATCACAGTCTCACAGCCAGTTTCTGTGAGTTTCTGCTCTTTGTTGTTTTGCAACCAAACTGATGATTTATTGTTTCACACTGTGGGAGTTTAACGCAGACTCAGCTGAATCTCAGACCGTGTGTCCAAACTTCTCATCTTTGTGATCTTTGTCCCTTTTAACTTGTTGTGTTTTATTCCCTTTTAGACAAGATGACTCACCATTGCACCAAGTTCTCCGGCCACTGGAAGGTGAGTCTGCAGACGGAAACACACTTTAACACACTAAATCACTTTTATCAGTTACATCTTTTCTATTTATTTATAATGTAAAAGCTACATTTTAATTTATTTTTATGCCTCTAATCTTCTTTATCACTGATGTGATGCTGAAACAGTTTATCAGGGTGCAAAATTAACAGTTTGGAGCCTTTAAACACTTAAATATCTTTAAACGGAGCTGCTGAGCTGATTTCCTGCGTGAAACGACGTGTTTGTGAGGCGTTCAAGTGCATGAAACGACGTGTTTGAGCGTGTTTGTGAGGCGTTCACGTGCTGCGTCTCCCCGTCAGATCATCGTCTTCGATGAAGAGTGCTTCCAGGGCCGTCGCCACGAGTTCACCTCCGAGTGCTGCAACGTGATGGAGTTTGGCTTCGAGACTGTGCGTTCCCTCAGGGTGGAGAGCGGAGCGTGAGTGCACACACACACACACACACACACACACACTCACACACACACACAGGGAAAGAAGGGGTAGTTGTGCAGCTGCAGGAAGGAGCAGAAAACACTGAGTGATGGTGAGAAGATCGGTGGTCTTGAACTCGGATGCTGTCTCCTCTGGTGTCTCCTCAGCTGGGTGGGCTACGAGCACGCCTCCTACCAGGGGCAGCAGTTCGTCCTGGAGAGGGGCGAGTACCCCCAGTGTGACGCCTTCGGGGGCAGCAATGCTTATCACATCGAGAGGCTGACCTCCTTCAGACCCATCGCCTGTGCTGTGAGTTCACTTCTTCTCTCCTTTTCTCACTCGTTTGCTTCATGAACGTCAGAGAATCAGAGCGGATTCGACTCATGTTCATTTTTTCTTCTCGTCCTCCCTCCAGAACCACAGAGAGTGTCGTATGACCATCTTTGAGCGTGAGAACTTCCTGGGCCGTAAGGGTGAGCTGAGTGACGACTATCCCTCCCTGCAGGCCATGGGCTGGTGCAACAATGAAGTCGGCTCTCTCAGGATCCAGTCTGGAGCGTGAGTGTCCACCACAGCTTCTCTTTGTTTTTTTCCAGCTTCTTCCCCTCAGCGGGTCAAAAATAATCCTGGTTAGACTTTCACAACAACAATCTTTTGCAACATTTCATCACTACTTCCTTCTCTCTCTCTCTCTCTCTTTTTTTTTCCTCTCCTCCCTGTGATTTCTCAACAGATTTGTTTGCTACCAGTATCCTGGTTATCGTGGATACCAGTATATTATGGAGTGTGATCGTCACTGTGGGGAGTTCAAACACTTCAGGGAGTTTGGCTCCCACTGCCAGACCCCTCAGATCCAGTCCATCCGCCGTATTCAGCAGTAACAACCTACTCCAAGCCCCTTTCTCCCATGTGACCCTTCACCTTTGACCCCCTTTTGCTGCCCCCAGTGCTGAATAAACTGTCTTTCTTAAACCTTACTGACTTCCAACACTGTATCTGCTTCCCGCTAACACAAATCCACACATAAACTCAGGTTGTTCTGGATTAAAATCACACCCACGCGGCTCACATGGTGGTGAACAGAGGAGAGGTGGTGTCAGTGTTTTTGGCAATAAAGTTTGAAAGATGAAATAAAAAAATAAGGAAATGAGAGCTGAGTTTATAGCTTTTTCAACAACAGTCTGATTTTCAACCTCACTAAAGGCCTTAATGTGAAGAAAATGTGATAAATATTTGCAAAAAAACATATTTGATAAGTGACTGAAAATCTACTGGGAACAAATTTGAACTTTTCTTTAACATTTCGCTTTTGAAATGACTGAAATGATGAAATAAAGTGGCTCATCAGGTGTTTAAAAGTTTGCAGATTATAATTTTATATAAATTTACTTCTTTAAATGATATAAATTCCCTCCATCGCTGGTCTGACGTGCTTTTTTCTGCATGTTAAAGGTATAAAAATGTGATTTATGGTATTTTTCTGCTGTGTGTTGGGAGCATTACCACCGCTGGCCAGGAAGCGGCGCTGCGTTTCCACAAAAGCATCACATCCATCTCCCTCAGTGTGTGTGTGTGTGTGTGTGTGTGTGTGTGTGTGTTAGATTGGCTGCTGCTGCTTCGTGACCATTCACATTCATTGTGGAAAACAACCTCTTTAACAATGACAGAATGAGGGATAATTGAATATGTTAAACCTTCTGCAGAGACGCTGGAGCTTTTTCTTATTTTATTTTTGCTCCATGAATTCAAATGAGCCTCCGCGTGTCGCTCTTTCTTTTTCAAGGACCCCCCTCTGGGAAATATCCTGTATGCCGAGTGGTCGATGTTATTCTCGGTAAACGTCGTAAATCACCGCTGACAACAAGGTCCACATCTGTAAAAAATAAAAAAAAAGAAAGAAAAAAGGGAAATCCCTCAATAAAATCAAACTGTGGCGAGAAGCAACCAGCCCATAATGTGGCTAAATCTGCCCTTTTTTTATTTCTGGTGTAGAAATAAAAAATAAATACAGTGTTTCATGGAAGTAGCTATAATAATAAGAAGCACTTTTCCCTCTGAGAGCAGCCAGCGGCAGCGGTCCGGCTCCGGCTCCGGATCCAGCTCCAGCGAGCCGCTCCGGGTTTTCCGAGCTCTCCCCGCCGCAGTGGGAGGAAGTTGAACCACAAAGCGAGTAGCGCCACCGTGTTAGCGCAAAAAACACCGAAAATACACCGAAGCTGGGCTCAAACTCAACATGTGCTTTATTGGAGCTGGGGAACGGGCTGCTTGATCGAAAGGAGCGGACACCATCGGCTGGCACACGGGCGGAAGGCGGCGCACGGACACCTGGTTTAGCCACTTAGCTCGTAACTAGCCGAGCGCGGGCGCCCCGGCGCGGACAGGCTGCCCGGCAGGCAGGAGTCGCTCGCGGCAGGCGGAGCGCGACGACCCGCTCGGCTCCACTCGCTTTTATCGGAGATATCGACTTCTGTGGTCGATTTACGAGCGAGGTTTCACCAGCACAGTGTCGTTTTTTGGTGTTTCACGGTGCCTCGGGGGCTGGTCAGAACCGCTGCCTGTCCCACCGCCTTATCAGATAACCACAGTTTACGGCGAAGAGGAAAAGTTATCGTTAAACAAGCAAACTACAGTCGGCCAGCCTATTTCCATCCCAGCGCTCCCTCCCCCTCCGCCTCCTCCTCCAACACCAGCGTCACCATCAGCCCACAGTCACAACCTCTGTGCTGGTCTCCAGGCGAGGAGGGTCCCCCCCAACGCTCGGGGTAACTCATCGACAGGCTGATGGATTATTTCGTGCGGTTTAATCTCCGTTTCTGAAGCCGTCGGACTCTCGAAGACTGTTTTTCGGTCGGAAACGCTGCAGACTTCCCCAATAACGAGCAGCGCGTTCAGCCGCAGCCGCTAGCTTAACGTTATTAACCGAACCGGAGGCTGAAACCGAGCCAGTGTTGGTGTTTTTCTGCCAGACTCTGCTGGCAACAAGGGCATTTTTATGCATCTACCGAACTGAAAACAATCCCATCTGGATGCATTTATTGATAAATCCCTCTCTACCTTATCTGACACTTAGCCTTCTGGCTAGCAGGTTTCATTTTGCTAGCTAGCGTGGTGGCTAACTAGCAGACGAACCCTAATATCGATATTACCAGCAGGACAGGACGAGTTAGCTCTCCTACGTGTGGATTTGGCTTGTGATTAGTCGATTACGCCGTGTTGATCGGATTGGACTCGGTGCTAAACCTCCTGAGGTGTTTAAACACATCTTTTCGGACGACATTTTTCTTTTTTTTTCTCTCGGTGATTGATGAGCCGTTAGGGAACAGTTGAGCCTGAACGTTTCACAGGACGCCAGCCGAGCGAGCGACGACGGCGACATAAACAACGGCGGTGTGTTGGGTTTTTTATGTCATTTTTTAATATTTTTATGATCTATTAGTGCCAAAGCATGAGTCCTGGCTCATCTTCGACCTGCTCTCCTGTGGTTTTCCTGAGGGATCTGGCTTGTTGGTGCATCAGCTGAGCACCCCGATGGTCCACATCTCCCCCTGCCAGCCAGCCAGCCAGCAGCCTCCTCCCTCCCTCCTCCGTCTCTCCTCTCTCACCCTCACTAATTCTTTAAGACGAAGAAAACCAACTACACGTGTCTCTATTTCATTACAGTGAAGCTGCTCCTTTTTTAAAATACATATATATATTGCTGTCAGGGCTCCAGTCTCATCTCCACTCTGCAGCCTCTCCACTAAAATTAGAACATTTTTTCGACAGCACAGTGTTTACATTTTAAGGAGAAAACCCTGAGACACATGCCGAGCTGGACACAAACCAGTCTTCTGGACACATTTCCATCAAGAGCACCCAGGAAAGTCCCCAGAGACCTGTAGGATCTGACAGCTGTCTCCACATCCAGCATCTGGTGCATCCACCTTCCTACCACACCACCATACAGCGAGGAAGTAGAACCAGATCTCAGCGGTCTTTGCATTATTTTCCTCCTTTTTCCGCCCCAAGAAAACGGCTTTTTTTGCACTAAATGGGATTAAGAGCGGCCTTGGTGACTGTGTATTTCTAGTGCAACCTGCCACCCCATGTCTTCCCTCCTGAATTTCCTTTTTTCTGTCACAATGATGGTAGTTTGAGGCGAAGTGAGCAGACTAACAGCCGGAGACAACGCCATCATCCCCGTCGATGGTCAGCCCCGCAGCTCGCTCAGCTGGCCCCGTCACGCACCTCGGCGCTTGATGTTGGTCATATCTGGTGGAGGACATTGTTTTTTTAATTCCCTGAGACAAAACCCATCCCCAGCCCGGTTGTTTTATTGATTTGGTCGTCCCTGGGTCGAAAGATGGCGGACCTCGAAGCAGTGCTCGCCGATGTCAGCTATTTGATGGCGATGGAGAAGAGCAAATCTACTCCAGCGGCCCGAGCGAGCAAGAAGATCATCCTGCCCGAGCCCAGGTAACCAGCCTCACACAGCTCTGATACCGTGTTTGTGTGCCTGTCAGATGGATGGATCTTTTGTGTGCATGCTGTGCAGCCATTTAGGGAGACGAAGGCGTGCTTCCTCTCCAACCTGTGACTGACTGTAGATGCTCAGTGAAATGTGACTGTGAGGCTTTTCACTAACATGCTGCACCTCAGAGGCTTCACGAAATCTCCCAGAAAAACACAAAAACAGAAAAAAAACATGCAATGATTTAATCTGCATGCTGTTTTACACCTGTGACTTCAGCAGTAACCCCAGTGTTAGCCTCTCTGAAGCTCACTGAGCGCTACAGCAGCAGGCTGGGATGCAGAAATATGCAGAATATTTTCATGATTTTTGTTAATTTTCTCATCAATAGCAGGTGTTAATGATGTCATGTGACCTGTCAGACCGTCCTCACTCAGTCTCAGACCTGTTGGAGTGGCTGTCAGATCATAAATGTGTTTTTTAGCTTGTTCCACACATATTTTGAGTGTCTCTGGTGCTCAGTGTTGTCAGTAAATGCAGCTCTGATGCAAAGAACCTGGCTCATCCATGTTGTCTGCAGGAATCCAGACGACACTACAGCTAATATCTGATTCAAATAAAACACACACCCAGCGTCCACACGTAGCTGCACATCCTTTGTCCCTGCAGCTCGTCGGGGGCTCGAACGTGCCTCTTCAGGGGGGGTTCACCCATGTAGCTGCAGACGTGGTTGGAAGAGGATGTGGTTAACATTTGGTTACTGAGATAGTTGCGTGTCATACCAGGTTTGTAAATGTAACAGTGCATTATGGGTTTAGCCAAACGGTGTGTGAAGAGCAGCTTTTTGTGAAACAGATCTTAGCTGGCAGTTTGCACGGCTGTCAGGTTGGATTCATGCTCATCATGTTTGCAGTTAAACACCTCGTACCTCACATTTACATCTCACAAGCTCAGAAACTATTATTGACATCTCTCGCACGTGTTACTCAGCGGCTCTGCAGTTATTTTAAAATGTTGATGTGGTTTTAACAACTAATATGTTTAAAACTCAGAGTGTTTTGGAGGTTAGCTCTTCATTCACTGGCTGATTTATCTTGGCAGGCAGCAGAAGCGACGATCCAGGCTGGTTGTTACACGATAATAAATATAAAACCTGTTAGATTTTTAATTTTTTTAAAACTGAAATGATTTAATAAAAGGATTTTCTGTGACACATAATGGAATTTGTTGCACAGATCAGTTGCAACTCATAAATTAGAGTTTAAAATTGTATAAAATCCTTTATTAGCCTCATTTATTAGCAGTCCATCTCGTAAAAACTAGAAGTGCTGTGCTTTTTTGACAGGTTTAAGAAAAGAAATCTACCTTTAATAAATGATTAAAAAGGATCAAAGGGTTTGAAATGAAGTCTCTTTTAACTGTACTGTAGTTCTCACACAGAAACCTGACTTTTATAGTGAAAACATGTTGGACTTTTAACCATCCAAAGCATTTCTCAGTCTAATTCTACGAGATAATCGAACAACTGTGTCTGTTTTTCTTTTGCATCGTTTAGCCAATTTGCTAAAGTTACACTATTTTTGCATGATAGCTAACATTTACACGTTTTTGAGGTGGAAAATGTGGGCTTCCGTCCTCCCCGTCGTTGGTTTCGGTTTGTGTCAGTTTGGTATCTGAATCAGCTTGCAGAAACTTTTAGCTTGTTTGAAACCACCACGAATGTTCTGACTTGTTTAACTTATCATCAGATTTGTGTTAATTTTGATTCATAATTGATTCGGTGTTGCATGTTTCAGCCCTGTAGTAAATACAAATGGCCCATAACAAGTTATTTGCAGTTCCTTCTATTGATTATTGGCTACTCGCGCACTAATAAACCCGTTAATGTTCGTACAGGTGGAAAAGACGCCTCTGGGAAATAGCAGAGTCCTGATTCTTTTCAATAAATTACGTGGTGTTGGATGAGTGTGTGGACTCTCCAGCCGAGGCACCTGCTGTAAAAAATATTCCCCCCAGTAAAGAAGAAATTAGTCAGATGAATCAGACGAGTCGTCACTGCAGTGAGACAGAAACGTCGACCACAGACGGGTCGGACACGATGGAGCTGCTCTGGTCGAGTTTCAGACACATGTGAGGCGAAACTGGTACATTTACAGCAGCAACCTGTGTAAACAACCGATTATTAATCAATTAATCACAAGCTTCTGAAATCAGAAACACAGTTTTTCCTCAGCGAAAGCTTCAGACAGTTGACACAAGCTGTCAAAGCATTTGGTGTTTTAATTATACATTTAATAGAGTACACAAGAAGTGAATTATTTAAATCTGCTGACACCGAATGCTCCCATCAGGCAGTTCAAAACAAACCAAACCTGAAGAAAAAGATTAATCACAATAATTCTGTGCAACTTTCAGGCTTTTCTGGAGGCCAAATCAGATCAGACTCAGCATAGAGGAGGCCTGAAGCAAAGCTCCCAACCATCTGGCTCCAACAAAAGGGCTTCAGCCTCCAATACATCAATCTGAGGAATAAAAATGGCGCAATTATTGTTTTTAATTCAAGAATATGTGCATATTATCAGCCGTGGCTACGTGTTTGTTATTCACTGCAGCAGATGCAGCAGATTTGCATGCAACATGAATCAGCATCACTGGAGAGACGAATGGAAGCAGCTGAGATAATTAGCAGCTCTGTTGTAGCTAAACAAAGCTCGTTCACGCCAACTTTTCTGATGCTGAAACGATGTTCCTCAGCGGTGTGAGTTCAATGGTTTTTGGACCACAGTGGAGCTCAACGGCACTGAGGCAGACACACACACACACACACACACACACAGTGCTTGTGAATAGAAACAGTTCTTTAAAGATTAAATTAGAAAAATGTCGCATGTCGTTGATTCAAACCAAGAAACACTTGAAAACTAACCGATTCATCAACAAAACGATTTTTACAGCTGGGGAGCTTCCTGCTGGACCCAAATACACAGATTAAGACCATTACTTTTATGGATTACTAGTTGCCACTCAATAAGATACTTTTATTAAATCTATAAATCCTGCTGTTGAGGTTTCTGTGGAGAAAAACTGAAATAGAAGCTCAGGTGATGTGAACACGTTATCGATCAGCACGCGGCGGCGGCTCTGTGCCGGTGAATGGGCTCCTCTTCACACGGTGTAAAGTTGTTAGTATTAAGTTTAAGCTGCGTGTTTGAAGCCTCGGAGAATCTAATCAGGATCTTGTTTCACAGTGGATCTGTATGCCGACGTAATCGAGTTCGCCGCTCCTCCTCATTAGACGTCCGGCGGAGAATCCAGGTTGCATTGATGTTGGGAGTTAATCCGAGGATTGGCAAACATGTGCCGCCGACGTGCGGACGGTACACTAAAGACAACACAAGGTCAATTCCCTGATTAGCACTTTATTAACTGGACGGCAGGAGGCCATAAGTGGGACCACCTGTTGTAGCGCTCAGCTGGGACGGACGCAGCTCCTGGAGCTTCAGACTGCACCGGGCAGAGGTGTTTATACGTCCATACGACTGCACACTTAGTGACTTTATGCCTAATAGGTGCTTTATTATTTATTGCCTGCTATGATACAGTAGCTGCAGAGATAAAAGCCTCAGCTAATGGACTTGTAAAAGCACTTTTACACTGCTGACGAGTAAATCAGTCAGCAAGGCAAGAACAACTGAAAACATGTCAGCTAGGTCAATATTATTACAATAATGTGTAGCATGAAACAGGATGAAACGGTTGCATTGAGCTTCTTTCTTTCTGCTAACACACACACACACACACACACACACACGTCATCAAGTGCTTCTGATGGCTTCAGGGGGAAGGACTTTAACTTTGGAACGGATTGTAGCAGATCTGACAGCGGCGTGGTCAGCAAAAGGAAACGCATCGATGCTGTTAGCAGATCTCCTGTCTGAGATCAGTGGAGCTCGCTGGAGTCCAGAGATGCAGGCGGACAGACCTGAATGTGGACACAGTTTTTGCAGTCGAGCGCGTCTGAAGCTTTGCGCCACATGCGTGTGTGTGGGGGGGCAGTTAAATGTGGCACTTTGGAGATAGCGCGGTGCTGCCACATTCTCGGCAGGCCAAGGCTATGTCCTCTGGCAGTGAGGTGAGATTTTGACAGCAACATTGGAGGCAGTGGAGATGCGAGGCGTGGGGGAGGGCGATTGGACGGCCGGCTGTTGTAGAGAAATCCATACGAGAGATGAGCCATGATGAAGTTATCCAGGAGGCGACTAGTTTCAGTGTCAGAGTGTAAAATGTCCTCAGTTCAACCTCCCTGCACCCAGTTTCTCCGGTCTGATAAAGGGAAGGATCAGGCTGTTTTATCAGATCAGCTGTGGTCAATTATGTCACTTTTGTAAGAAGCCAAACGACAAAGTGAAACTTGTTATCTGGTGTCTTTGTGCCCGTCTGAGGACGGTTTGGGCTTGTTTAGATATTTAAATTTAGCAAATGCTAATGCAGAAAGCTAATTCTGTTGGTTAAAACACAATTTAGCATCATAGGACTGATAACTAGCTAACAGATAGTTAGCAAACTGCGCATGTTGTCTTTCAGCCTCATACTTGCTAGTTTGTCGGCTACTGACTGTAAACTAATAACACTTTCGTCATCGGATCAACATGACAACACTGTAATCGTAATGCTAAAGCTAGGTTAGCATCCAAAGAGGAAACTGGAAGCTAACAGATCAGTTTAGATGATAGCAGATACCTTCAGCCTTCACTGTGAGATGTGACTTTTGTCCCTAATTACGACACCCAACATTGGAATCACTAAGTATTAAATAATCTGGTTTCCAGATGAAGTTTGAGGCTTTTTAAAGTTTACTTCAAAATTAAAAAGACAAAATCTTCAACAGAGACAAAATGGAGCCTCAGTGAAACAGATTTTCGTCTCTCTGCCTCATCTCTGCGACTATTTTAGGACGATTAAATGCAAAATTAGTCTGATATTGAGTCTCATAACATGTTAATGTTCCAGAGAACTCCTGAGGTTTTCTCAGTGCTGTTTATGTTCCCCTCGGATGGAGCAGTGAGTCATGAGAAAAGCACCGACGGGCCACTTTGACCTCCCCAAGACAAGCCACTTGAAGCACTGCTGCTCATGCTCCTCACATATTTACAGTTTTCCAAGCCGCTGCTACACTTGTCATCGTTTCTGTCGCTTCCCACTGACGCCTCTTTTCTACAGTTTCAGATGATTTCTCAGTACTTCAGTGAGTCGTTTCTGTCGATTTGCAGCAGTGGTGTTTGCTGATGGTGAAATAGATAGCAGTGCTAGTATTGAGGTTATTAGCTCTTCCTGCAATCAGCCGCATAACGCTTTGTTGGAAACGGGACATCAGATCAGCGCGGTGATGGCAGCTTTTAAGTTTCCTTTCATGTTTATCTGCTTCATCTGCTTCTTCACTCCAAGAGCAAAGTCATTACTGCAGGAGAGGTGACGTAAACACCGCTGCACAGTGGAGGTGTCCACAGAGACGCGTCTTATTTTGAAATTCCTGTCGAGCCGCTGACTGGGACAGCCCGTGATCGTTTTTGTAACTGCATCATCCGGCGGTTCGGGCTCCAGAATCGGTGTGTTATCTGGTGTTATAATCATCCGAGGTGCTACATCCTGAGAGTGACATTGTTACTCCTCCTGCTGTTTTCAGCCTCACTGAGGCAGCAGAGGAGCCTCATGTCTGCGCTCCCATTGGCTGCTTCCACTGCTTCCACGTCTGTTTTTTTTTATGTTTGTACATTTGTTTTTCTCTCCGGGGCAGTTTAACTGAGCGGGGTTAGTGTCTTTCCCCCCCTGTTGAGCCATCAGAGCCCTGAAGCCCCGCCCCGCTGTGATGACGCTGTGTTTAAATGAAACAAACCCCCGCTGCAGTCGCTGAGCAGCTTTCTGTTCGCTCGTTTAATCAAAGTTTATCAGACGTGTTGCTTCGGCGTGCAGCTTCACACTCCACGCCGCTCCATCTGAGGTCCTCCGCAAAACATCTGCTAATGTTTCCAGTCGATTGGACGAGCGGTTGGTGACACCTGATTGGCTGCTGTCGGTTGCAACCTTGCATCTGTTCCTGTATTTGCAGCCGCCATGTTTGAGAGGTCATCGAGATTCACTAAATATTGTCTTTAAATAAAATCTTTATTGTTTCTCATCCAAACAACTGTTTACCTCCAGCATGGCGGACATGATGCTGCAGACCGCAGGACGTGCAGCGCCGAGTTTGTGGTTTGAAAGCAGAGAAAAACAAAACACAAAGAGATTCCTTCCTTTATATTCAGGTGACTGTTTGTCTGAAAATTGCTCAGTTTGCTTTAAGCAGCTTTATTCACCCCCCGCCCCCCCGCCCCCGAATCCAACACTTGTTGCAGTTCGACGCCAAGTCGCAGCCAGAAAAACAGGTTTCAAAGTCTAACTAGTTTTCCAGGTAAAGAGAGTAAGTGTGTGTCTGCAGGCATGTGAGAGCTAAAATAAGAGTTCTTCTCCTCTTCTAAGGTCACGTTTGAGTCACCAGCTTTGAACTGAGCTTTGTGACGAAGAGACGAGCTCTGACAGATGCGACGCTGCTCGTTATCCCAACACGTGGTCGAAGTTTCTGTAAAGTTCTCATCAAAGATCAGGTTAAATCCTAACTTTATTTAAACAGCTGTGATGTTAATCAGCACAGTTCAATTACATGCCCACAGAACCAAATGATGAAAGGTCAGTGGCATCCTGTTAATATTGTTAAATATTTACACATCTGCAGACTTCCTGTTGTGTTAAATAGTCACCAACACAATGTTGTTACCATGTGAGTGTGGAGATGAGCAGCTAATGAGAGCGGTGCGTTCGAGTCTGATCCTCCTGCTCAGGAAACATTTATTAACTCCCATTTGGCTTAAAAACCAACGTAATCAACAGGAAGGAAGAAAGGAAGAAATGACCTGTTAACCTATTTCATACATGTTTACTCTGCATGCACCATGAAGTTTTACTGCAGCTCTGAGAATTACTCAAATGAAACCTCAGAGCTGTGGTGTGTGTGTGTGAGAGTGTGTGTCTGCATGCATCTCACCTGGAGTTTAGTCTTGCTAACACATTTTCACCAGCAGTACTAGTATGACTTGTCTGCAGTAGCTGTGGATTAATTTCACAAAATTCTGTTACATAAAGGAGCGAGCAGCTGGGCAGATGTTTCTAACGAGTATATTAACTAAATGAAGCTTTTTAGTTTTGCACTGACATGCAGCTGAGGACATTCAGGAAGACATGTAATTAGGTCAGGGTCTCCCACCATCGGGGTGCTGCTTTGTCATCGCAGCCGTGCTTTCGGCGGTTTAACAAAGGTCACATAGAAGGTGGAAGGAGACTGAACCGGCGGTGGTGGAGGCAGAGCTGCTAGCTTCGGTTTCATCGTTGCATTTCATCATCTCGTTTTGATGGCGAGGTGAGCGTGTTCTCGTCTAACTGTGCCAACAGCTGCTGAAGCAGATGTAATCGAGGCAGAATTATGTAAGTGAAGCCAAAAGGAAGGTGCGGTGTGTGTTCTCCGGGACGCGGTGTGTGTCTGACTGTGCAGGCAGCGTACAGCAGGTGCTAGCTCAGGACACGAGTGCACAACAGCAGCACGACTCCCCGCTTCACACCGACCGGCCTCCTCACTGCCGTTACCTCATGACCACCAGAGCGGCGGCTGATGTTTTCAAATTATTTACTCTTTGTTCTATTAAAACATTTAAAAAAAACAGTAAAAATGCTCGTTACATCTTCATAAAGCTGCAGAAACTCCACCCAGCACTGCACACACACACACACACACACACACACACAGCAGTGGTCACCGGTGTGTGTACTTCAAGAGCTGATGACGATCAGCAGTGTGAATTTGAATATTTACTCACCTGGTAAAAGGAAAGAGCCACAGGTGCATTGAACATTAATGACTCGAAGCAGAATCTGCTGATTGGAGATCAGCTGTGAATCTGATTTACCTGCAGAAAACGTGAGTTCAGCGTCAAGTGACTCTTTTAAAAACTCGTTAAGATCTTTTCTACGTTTGTTGGCGATGGATCAGCTCATGGTGGAACCAGCTTGAGGAGGTGAGACAGGTGAAACCTCACCTGTGTGGAGGAACAGGCGCTCTGCTGCAGGTGGTCACTGTCAGTGTGTATGTGAGCGATCATTCTCAGACTCTCCTCCTCAGCGTCGGTCTCCTGTAGATAAAATATCCTTATTTATCGCTGCGAGCCGGCAGTCATTGTGTCACTCAGACTGTTTGGCCACAGCAGGAGCCTCTTTGTCTTCGGCTCTCCGGTCATTTGCCCCCGTGAGCGAGTGTTGATGTGTGAGGTTACTGTTGTTGCTGACTGAGGTTTTCTTTGTTTCTTTGTTTAAAACATGAAATCTTCTCACAGTGAAGCCTGAGAGTAACTGAGACGCTTTTTTGGACAGACTCGATGCTTTTGAGGTTTATTTTTCAATGCTGAAACGTTGCACCATTTCCCTTTATTAACTCCGTTGCATTGAGGTTGTGATGTCAGTGGCTCGATACATGACTAAGACAGAAAGTGCTCTGTGTGATTTGTCTGAACTGAAATACAGAAAATAACCCACAAGGGACACGATTATATTTTTAATGCATTTGTGACATTGTTTTTTAAATACCGCAGCCTCCCCCACAGCTGTTTTTACATGTCTAGCACATCTGTCGGTTCGCTGATACCCTCGTTTAACCAACCTCACCACCCACTCGTGCCGTGTGTGTGTGTGTTTTTCTGTCTAATAAGGCCTGACTGTTACAGTAAATATCACCAACTGTCTTAATATGGCGTCCAAAGTGGTGAGGTTACATACGAATAATCCAGAGTCAGCTGCTAATGATTCAGTGTGGCAGACAAACAGGCCTCCTCTAAAAGAGGAAGTGTTTACTTCCTAGGTTCTTGTTCCTGTGGTTGTGGCTGCAGTTGAAATGGTGCATCCACTGTTCATTCCCACTCTCCCATAAAATCTGCCTGCAGCCAGCTGGGACGTCGGTCTGCCGGGGTCCTCGGGGAGGCTTTTTGGGTGGCAAGTCGTCCCAGTTTACACACTGTGAACTGGACTAATGTAACTTGAACGAAGGTCCCAGTGCCCTGACATTATCATTGGCTCAAGAAAAACATGCAGCCCATAATAACAACATGTCATTGTCTTGCAAACAAGGACGAAGGTTAACGCTGGTTTTATTAGTGTCAGCTCTGCAGAGCCGCAGTCACACTGTTTTTTATTATCTGTGGCTTTTTGTGCTCTCCGGTCACTAAAACGACATGAGGGTTACTGAAAGCTGCATGACTGATCACACAGTTTCTTCATTTTCCTTCGTGCATGAGATGGAATGATACTGAGCTATTTTAATTTAAAAAAACAACAGAAACAAAGAGGACACTCTCAGTGAACATTACTGCCACCACAGACTGTTAATGCAAACTCTGATTTTAAAAATATTCACTATTTCACAGCGATCAGACTTACAGGAGTTCAGTTACTTCAATGGTATCTGAGTCTGCAGAGGCTGGTTCAGTCACACTGTATTGATAAGTGTGCACCTGTATGCAGGAGCTCAGTGTTAATCACTGATCAATAGGGGATAAGGCGTTGACCGGGATACACAGTATGAGTCATTGCCTGAAATGCATTAAAGTAATTTAACTATCAGTGCAGAGTCGTTATAAAACCTCCGTTTGCTGCATCAATAACTCAGCCATTACAGCTCAAGGTGCTTCTGTGTTTATATGATTACAAAGTCAATCCAAACTCTTTCCAATCAGCAGTCACACACCTTTCTCTCTGCAGTCACACACCTTTCTCTCTGCAGTCACACACACCTTCATCAGGAAACGCTGTGGACTTGAGTCTGCAGGTTATTTATGGTTGTGTTTGTCTGCTGGTGACTGAAAACAACAGCCGATGCTTTTAAAATGTAAAGGCTGCAAGAATGACCTGACATCCTGACCTGGGGGGGGTGGGGGGTTTCGCCTCGCCTCGCCTCGCACGTGCTCAGTGTGCGCCTGCAGAGGTGTGTGTGCAGGTGAAGCCTGGAAACTTTCCTCCTCCCTGTGCTGGGCGCTGTGCGGTGCTAATAGGCCTGTGGAGGGGGTGCTAATTGATTCATTCTCCCCACTCTCAGTCTCATTATCACTCGTTCCCAGGGAGGCTTGTATCTCTCCAGGTTCCCCCCGCAGCCTCCCCCGCGTCCCCCCTCCCTCCCTGCAGTGTGACTGTCAGGGGACAGGTGGCCGGGAGAGTCCCAAACCTGGGCCGGGATCGCGGATGGAAGGTGGAGGAGGCGGAGGATGGACATCTGAGATGGAGTTATTGTTGCGTCTGAGTGAACTGGTAATGATGATGTATATTAATCCACCCCTCCTCTCTCCCCCCCAACCCCCCCACCCTGTGTTCACAGCATTCGCAGTGTGATGCAGAAGTACCTCGAGGAGAGAGATGAACTGACATTCGACAAAATTTTCAACCAGAAAATCGGTAAGTCTGAATGTTTTTGTTCCTTCCAAGGATAACGTTCACTCAGAGGATCGGATGAAAAGCTCGAGATGTTGAAATAAAATTACCAGCATTCAGCAGATTCCTCTTATACGGACGAGACGAGGCGGAGACAATTAAATGAAACAGTTGTGTTGAATCAGTTTTTATTTGAGTGTCATCACATTGATCCAGCTATTATACGTGACTCCTCTGAGCAGCTGAAGACGAGCTTTCAGTTCAAATCAGAGAAAATCTGAAGAAACCTCTTAACTCAAGGCTCCATGTTCACTTCCCTCTGAGTTTCTGACCAAGTTACCAAGATATAACCCGACAGATGAAGCTTTGAAAGGCTCATTCTGATGTCACTGATGATATATTGGTATATCAGAGAGGTCATGGTCACTACTGTCTTTTTTCATTCTGTAGCCTTGAGGTCATGAAATAATCATGTCATTAACATAAAATAACTGGTTGTTATCCCATGATAGCAGAATAAATTAATCTGTTATCATAAGACAACAAAACTTGTTTTATTTATCCCGTATCGTGGGCAAACAAGTGTTGTTATACTGTGATAATGCATTCATTTATTCAGTTATCACAAAATAACAACCTGTTATCCCCTGATAAGATGAAAATGTCATGATTTTGAGATAACAGCATGAAAAAGAGATGGCAGCTTCCTGATAAAGACATTCACACATGATATTTATGTCTGATAAGCTAAAATCAGCTGATTTGATCAGCGTTGCCTGTTTTTCCCGTCACAGTTAAAAGCTGTTGAAGTTGGCCAGCAGGTTCGTTTGCATCTTGACTCTAAAATCAAAATAACTCTCACACTACACAGACTTTTTACTCTGTGAACGCCGGTCAGATTGTGAACACGATAAACACACAGTTCCCTTCAGTGTCTGCATGTTAGCATCGTCACTGTGGCTTTTGTAGCATGCTAACGTCAGCATTTAGCTGCATCTCAGTTTACCTCACAGAGCTGCTATCATGACTGAAGACTCCTCTGTCTTTTTTTATTCAGTAATATTTATAATATTCAGGTCACAGGCTCTTCTTACAAGCAAACACTGGCCTTTACAGTTAACACTTTGGGTGACATTCGTCTCCAACAGCAGGTTTTACTGCCGCAGCTGATAAACATAAAGACCACGAGTGACTCAGAAAGCAGCTCGTCTGTTGTGTTCATGCTAGCTGCTGTCTGTGCTGTTTGTGAGGGAGAGGAAGCAGCACTGAGGCTAATCTGTGGTGTGTTTTTATAGTTTAGCTTCATGGTTCTGAAAACATACACATCTCTTCACTTGTTACAGAATCCAAACAGTTTGAAACTGGATTAAGATTTGATAAACTGTCATGGGACGACCGTGCAGTTAGCTTTCATTACTGTGAGTGTGTTTGGCCCTCGGCTGTGCAGATAATGTGCACCTACACCTGCCAGATATTACAACCTTCACACTGATGGCTTGTGGTCAGAGGTGAGATGTTGTTATTGGTCCTGCTGGTGCTCCTCTATTACTCTGCTTGTCCTGACACCCACACCTTCAACGCTGCCTGGACAAGAGCCATCGATCACAAACCGTCCTCCATGCTGCTTTAAACAAACCACATGCACGTTTCATTACAGATTATTTATGTTTTCCTGAGCCACAGAGTCTGCTGCCATGTTAAAGGAGTTATTATTTCATAATCTGGTTGTTTGGAAGGAGAAACAGCCGCTGTGGCTCCTCTGTGTGTAGTTACTGCTTGTGACCGTGAGCCATCTTTGTTTTTGCGCTCAGTGCTGCTGTGGCTCAACGCAGGCAGAGCGTCACGTTTCCTGCTTCCTCCTGCCCTCCAGTCGCTCGCACAGCCTCTGTGCCGGCTCCTCCGAGTGTTTCCATTCTGAGCACACACGGCTGTGTGTGTGTGTGTGCCAGTAGTTGTGGCGTACCAGGGGACCACAGCCGTCCTGCAGGCTTTCGCTGGGTTTACTTACTGTTCTCGCTCTGAGCCCCCCTGTGAGAACAGACTGCGTTAATTCTGCCTCCTCCTCTTTGTCTTCAGCTCTCCTCTGTCGCACTTGTTGCTCTCTTTATTTCTCTGTCTCTTAAGTTCAATATCATCATCTCGTACTTCCTCTTTTATGCTCTGTGTGTGTGTGTGTGTGTGCGTGCGTGGGGGGGGGGTTAGTTGTTGCACATGCTTATTATACACCAGTTTGAAACCCATGACATTCACCCATCCAATAATACTTCACTACGTCCCAGGTGATGATTTCCTGATCACATTCTGACTCAACCCTGGAAACCACTGCTGCTGTTCTGCAGCTGCTCTCTGCTCTGAGAATCACCCAACGCTCTGCGGCTTCAGCTTCTCTCATGTGAAAGTTGTTATTTGTCGCTGTAAATTGAATCTCTTTGGGGTTTTGGACAGAAGCCTGCACAAAGCAAGCGGTTTGATAATGTCACCTTAGCCTGCAGGGAACTGAAGGTCATTTTTCACTGTTCTCTGACATTTAATAAACTCAGCAATTAATCAATTAATGGAGAATTTTGAACTGAGGGGTTTCCACAGTGTGTGCTCACAGATAGGTTTGTCTCGGTTTCTGTTTTACGTGGCTTAAACTGGTTTGACTTTGCAGCATTGATCAGGTGCAGTTAGCAGCTAGTTAGCAGGATTCCCAGGTTAGCGAGTTAGCGTGTTAGCTTCATGCAACATGGTGGTGCTTCTCTTTGATTTGTTTCTGCTTTATCACTCCGACTGACGTCCACAGAGACTCTCCGGTTGGCAGCAGACCGGGTGAGCTTTGTTCGGAGCTGATAGCTGATAGCTGAATCCTCTCTCAGATTAAAAACTGAAGGGATCATTGATCACCTGCAGCCGGTGCAGAGGAGCGAGCAGACAGCACCATGTCTGAAACAGAGCAGTCAATAAAGTTTTTTAAACTGAATCACCACAACCACGACAGGTCGTAAATGTGCACAGAATATTAGACTCATGGGTGCAGTAGTATGTGAGATCAGCTGTGGACGGATGCACACACACACACACACACACACACACACACACACACACACACACACACACACACACACACACACACACACACA
>JAQMCX010000027.1:12090019-12106133 GCA_029814765.1 Acanthurus leucopareius | reverse complement strand
CACACACACACACACACACACACACACACACACACACACACACACACACACACACACACACACACACACACTCTTTTTGGTGGTGTTGTTGTAGTTATTTGTTTTCTGGCCTAAACGGACTCGTTTCAGAGGTGAAACGTTTGTCAGACAAACTCCAGATCAAATGGAGACTTTTTTAATCCTCCAACGAGCAGAAACGACGGACATTTTGACTGTTTGGTGTTTTCACATAACAAGTAAAGCGTCTTCTCTCCTCTTGAGCTGCTGCTGATGCTCTGAAACTCACCAGAGGTTTGAGTTTTGATGTGGTTCAGCCTCATAAAGCTGCTCACTGTAGTTATTCCTGCATGAGACTGCACATTCTTCATCAAACAGACCTCCTTTAATTCTGCTTAATGGAAGATTTGAACCGAGTGTTTCTGATTGTTCATTGTTTCAAAGAAAAGGATTGTTTCATCTTTCTTATTCGGAGAAGTTCATCTGCATCATTTCACATTTAAATCTGATGTTTGCTGGTTCCAACACTGACCAGAGCTGCTGTCAGCTGAAAGCACAAAGCACAAAGCGTGGCATCAGTCTGTTTGTTGTCAGGGCTGTAAAAATGTCAGAAAATCGTAAAAACACAAACCAAAATATTCAGTTTACAATTTTATTTACAAATTTTCATAAAGTTTTCACATTAACAAACCAGAAGCCAGAAGCTGTTTGATGTTTTTGCCCGTGTGGACTTGAACGCATCATGTTTTCTGTGGCCACATTATTGCTCTGCTCTCATCTCGCCGGCTTGTCGTCGTCCTCTGAGCCGGACTCGGTCCCCTGGTTGCTGCTGGTCATTAGTCCGGCTCTCAGGTCTCATTAGTTAGTCTCCCAGAAAGCACTTGTTCCGCCTCCAGGACGTTCACATTCCAGGTAATCAACAGGCCGCCGTCCCCTGCTTAATAAACGTGAGATAATTGTTCGGTCTCCACTAATAACACAGCGAGCGGAGCGTTTTTATTTTTCCCTGAGCGCTCCAAAAGTCAAGAGTTGATTTCGTGTGCAGTTCAGGAGCCGCCGACTCGTCCGAGCCGCCGTGTCTCCAGCCGATGTGTCTGTTAGAGCAGCAACAGCAACATGAGGGAGTGATAATGACAATAATGAAGCAATAAGAGTGATAATAACTTGATCCGTACTTTCTGTGGCTGTCACCAGTTTGAAACCGTCCCAGGGTTGAGCTTCGGTTCATGTTAGCGTGTCTTCATGTTTCCGCTCCTTCCTCGCCAGGCAGGAAACGTCGATGCTTCGCTGTGGGCTTTAATGCTGCTCTCGCTCCATTAACAGAACAACAGAGATCAGAAGGATCTGATGAGCAGAACGAGAAGCATTAAGCAGCTCAGGGAAACACTCCTGAGCCTGAGTGTGTGTGTGTGTGTGTGTGTGTGTGTGAGTGTGTGTGTGCTCCATACATTTGAATGGCAAATATGTGGCGTTAAAAACAGCTGTCCGACACACTCAATGTGGCGTCATGTGACCATGGAGGTGTTTGTGTGTGCAGGTGGAGCTTCTCTCTCCGTGTTGACGCTGGTTTCATTCGTTCTCTGTTTGAGATGATCATCATGTTAAAAGAAAGAAAGAAGAAGAAGAGATTCAAAGTTTCAGAGCAGTTTTGTTGATCTGTGCTGTTTTATTTGCGTGACCTTTCGCAGGTGAGCGCCGTCGTGTCACAACAGGACACAAACGCTCCTCATGCTTTAATAATCAGCCTGCTTCTATTATCCTCTGCCCTTCAACTCGTTTTAAACGCTGCGGCGGCGTTTGTTCACACAGATGAAGCTGTGAGAGCTCGACACACCCTTTTTTACTCTGCCAACGTCTGCCAGAATCGATTATTAAAGATCTTAAATTTAGAAAATCTGTCTGATTGAATCATCCAAATCATGAATGATCAGGATCTTTGAGTCTTTCTGTGTTGTTTTAAATCTGTGTGAGTCTGTTTCTGTGTCTTCACACACAAAATGTCGCCCTGCTCAGTCGACTCTCGGGGTTTTAGTTTCACCAGTGGAAGCTGATTTGAAGCAACAGTTGCAGAAGCTGCGAGTTTGATTTGAGTTCTCTTAACACGCTTTTGTCCTTGAGCTCAACAGGCCGTGTTGACTGTCATGACAACCAAGGTCGGGACGGAGAGGCTGCGAGCTGCTGGAATGTTTATCCTCAAGGGGAGAGATTCAGTGTTAACCAGCCAGCTTTCAGTCCACAGAGCGTTTTCACAGCCGGGGAATGTGATTTTAAAAATATTAACAGGCAGGTGAATTAGATTAGATGGAGCAGGACGAGTTTGTGCGTCATGTGACTTAAACTTGAACATCTGAGGGACGTTTTTTAATCTACAGAGAGCATCCTTCACAGATTTTGGCAGCTCATGAACTCTGGAGAGTCGTGAAGGGGCGAGAGTCAGCGGCCTATTTTTAGGTCTTGTCACAACGCCGAGAAAAGCAGTGTTGAGGAGATCCACCTGTGTTCATCAGCTGGGCAGCGGCTCCTCTGGGGAAGCAGAGTCCTGCTCGTTGGGTCCATCGGCCAGACAAAATCAGGGTCAGGCCGAATGACCATTATGTAACGGGAATAAATATAGCAGCACGCCGGCCACCTCTTCACCTTGATCGCGTTTTAAAAATGTTTACGGTTTTCTGCAAAAATGACATCAAACCTTTTTTTGCAGTGATACTTCCTGTGTTCGGCCTCCATGTTTTTACATGAGAGGTCTCACGGTGTTTGTGAGATTATCTTTCATAAAGAGACTTCACTTCCTTTATGTGTAAGAATACTGAGCTCTGATTGGCTAGAAGGTGTGCATCATGTTAAACATATAGAGGCTGCTGCTTTAAAGCTGCTTTAGTCGCTGTTTTTATTCTAACAGGATCACATGTGACAGAAAAGACCAAACTAGTGAAATAATCAGATTTAATCAAATTTATTGATATCTACACGTTTTTATATCATAATATTATCAACTTTTTATAGTTGATATGTGATATGAAACCAAGTTGTGTTCATTGGCTTAAGATCTGCACACTGATACAACAGGTGTTGGTTCAGAGAAGAAGAAGGAGTGCAGCTCACTGTTGTTGCTCCTCTGTAGATCCACACAGTGTAGATCCACACAGTGTAGATCCACACAGTGTAGATCCACAGTGTGACCAGAGAACCAAACATGTTTGGACGAACGTCGGAGAAACAGGTTCCTGCTCTCATGACTGCACATTCATAATGAAACCTTCTTTGTGATCAGTGACGGTGAAGTAGAATCTGACTGACGGCAGCAGGTCGGAGCTTCGTGGAGAGAAGAAGAAGCAGTGAATCTGATTCATAAAAGCTGCCGTGATCAGAACATGTTGGAGCAGAAATCTGCCCGTTGTGACTGAAGTGGGCTGTGAGGCTCAGTGAGGAGGAGCATCATTAACGAGGTTCCTGGACCCTCTGTGTTTTGTTTGGATTGCATCATCTCCACCTCTCCGCCACGCAGCTCCTCCTCTGTTTTCATGCTTCATCATTTCTTCTTCTTCTTCTTCTTCTTCTCATTCTTTCCTAATGTCCCCCTTCTCCCCCCTTCTCTCTCTCTTCTTCCTCTCACTCTTGCCTTGGCATTCTCCCTCTCCATCTGTCAGACTTCTGGAATGGATGATGGAGTCGTGTGTTGCCTAGCAACTGCCGTTGCCATGGGAACCTGACCAGAACTGCTGCATTTTGCTTGTCGACGGGGAGAAATGAAATTGATTAAAGGAGGAATAAAATAGGTGATGAGGATTGGAGAGAGGATACGGAGAGGACGGTGGTGAAAGGAAGAGCATTAAACAAAAAGCACCAGGGCCATTTCTTTTTTCTTTTTTTTTTCTTTCCCATAATGCAACGTTTCATCCTAGAGGCCGGGATGCGTATGTCAACAGACCGTCCACGCCTCCAGTCCCTCTCACGACTGTCCTTTATTCGTCCATCATGATTCACACTTCACATCAAAGGAATCTGATTTGTGCAGTCGGAGTTTCTGAGTTTCAAAACGCACAAAAAACCTGAGCTGTGATGAACTAAAGCAGGATTTTTATTCTGAAAATACTCTCAGCAGGTGTTTAGTCAGATTTTTTTACTTTAAAAACCTAAAACTACAAGAACAAACCTCAAATAAGCTGAAATAAAAAGAAAAATGAGCAAACAAACTCGTCACCGTGTTCAGCGTGAAGCTCATCTGGAGCTTTTGATCAAATCTCTTGTGTTTTGAATCAGTTTTGCATAAATCTGACTGAACCAAAGCTGGAGAACCAACTGCAAGTAGCATCTTCGTCTTCATCATCATCATCACTTCCATCAGACAGCTCGCCAAACAGAAGCCGTTTAAGTAGCATCAGAGGTTCCTGTAATATACTGGTTTAATAATGCAGAACGGCCCTCGAAGGATGTGATAAAAATTAAATCGGCCCTTGATGGGAAAAGTTTCCTGCCACTAATGAAGGAATCCTTCATCCCTCTTTGTTTTGGTAACTTCTCTGTAGATTCGGTGCTTCAACAAACTGCTTGTGGTTGTTTTGTGCTGTTTGTCGACGTTAGCTGATGATTTGCTTCTCGAACGTGTGCAGACGGATTCAGCCGCTTGTTCTGCAGCGGCCATGTTTGCTCCGGTTGATCCGTGGTCGTCTTAAATCATTCACCAAAGGAAAGTTTTTATCTTTTAACTTTGGCTGCTCTGATTAAAACACTTCATCTTGCTCACCTTCTCACCTGTGTGATCTGAAGGGAAATGTTCTGTTTTCACCTTTGACCTTTTATATCCGATCGTTGCTTCCTCTGCAGCTCAGAAGTCTCTTCAGCATGTAAATGAGTCAAATATAAACACACAACAATTCCATTTAAATTTAATTATTTCTCTCTGTTTTGGGCGTCCATGTGACCGTGTGTTTACCCATCTTGCACCTGGCTTCCTGTGTTGTTGGTATATAAGCTGCTAGCATGCAGCGCAGCACCGGCTTGTTATTTCTCCTCCACACGCTGCAGAGACAGATGTCAGCTTTTCGCTTTGTTGCCCACTCTCCATTTTTCCATCTGACCCATTCTGTGCCACCCCCTTCCACATTTTGGCAGCCTGTGTGTGTGTGTGTGTGTGAGAGTGTGTGTGTGTGTGTAAGACCATTGCATTTGTATGCCTTTTGTCCTTGTTTTTATCTTCTATAAAAACGAACGTTTCTGGCTCATGAAGTTACGCCATCTGTTGGTGACCACATCAGTTTCATCTCTGCAGCAGTGATTGATCGTAATAACCCCAAATATTCCTTCGGAGGCAGCCAGCTTGGACGAGGTTGGATGTGCAGGTGGATGTGATGAAGCAGCAGGCCTGCAGACCTTCTCCATATGCTCGTATTCTCCAGTGTGTTCAGTTTGGACTGAGCTCGCATGTATAAATCATGGTTTCTGCTCTTCCTCGTCTCTCCACATGAAGTGCATGTTTGAGTGTTTGGAGGAATCCTTGTTTTAATAAACTGAAGTCTTAAGGTGTTCACGTTTTAAGGACGGCGTCGCTGTTCAAATGTCACGAGCCTGTGGTCTTCGTAAGCAAATTCAGAGAAGCGTCTTTGTAAACAGTCGAAGTTGTTCCAGGACGAAACATCCGCTCTGTCGTTTGTTTGAGGTTTTGCAAACAGTCCCGTCGTGAAGAAGTTAAAGGCTGAAAACACGAAGGTCTCGCTTCAGTGCGTTTCGTGTCAGTCACATGACTCCTGACCTCAAATTCGGCCTCAGAATCTTTTAAAAAAGGTCTTTTTTTCAGCTGACTCGTTTCCTAACACCATGTAACATTTAATCGTCCTCCATGTGCAGTTAATGAATACTAGTTTCTGGAAATTAAGTGTTAAAATGTATTTATGTGAGACTTCTGTTTCCCATCACAAACGGGTAATGACATATCTAATTTTGTTTTCATGCAGAAATAAATAAAAATCCAAACATTCAAAACAGGATTTTCCACGCTGGTCAAGGTTTAATTTCCCCTGATGAATATTTAATGAGTTTGTTTCGTTCTGCGGCTCTGCGCTCGTGTTCGGGCCGAGCTGACAGGTTGTGCTCATTATCTCGTTTTTCTTGGATTCATGTTCAGTCGGACGTTCACGAGCCTGCGTGTGCTGATGTTTGGCTTCAGTTTTTAAGTGTGAAAGTGTTAAACCTGCAGGCCGACACATGAGAGCACGTGGAGTCGAGCTGCAGCGATGAGTCGCCTGACAGATTAGAGCGACAACAAACAATGAGATGCACCGATAACACTGACTAAACACCTCGTCGCCGCCGTGTCACCCGTGTTCTTCACTCTCATGGTTCCTGTGCAAACATGCTAACGAAGCCTGACTTGTGCAGGTGCAGATCAGGACTCCAGAGGAACTTCACTCAGGTGTCTGACTCTTTCTCAGTTTGATGCAGCATCGCGTGATTTCTTGTCTGTCGCCTCGTTGTCGTCTCTCTCGGGAGGCGCCTGAAGTAACCTTTACCTGGACTGTGTGAAGTGTCACAGAACATATAGAGTTGTGCCTACACACCAGGTGAAAGTAAATTTGAGCAGCCTGACTCCTCCTTAAAACAACAATGTATAACAAGCATCGCTAAGACATGTAGCAACTGAGCCGTCAGCCTGTGAATGTCAATAAAGGTTGTAAAAACTGAGTAAACAACGAAGGATCAACATCAGGAGCAGCTCCTCTGCGCACACACACACACACACACACAAACACAGCTGCTTTACACTGCATGTATTTATGACACTGTGGCATTATTGTGTTTGAAGGCCACTTTATGAAATTACAATTAGAAATAGATTGTCACACCTCTGTGATTAGCGTTGTCGCGGCTAACAGCGGCTAACAGCGACAACCACCATCAGACAGCAGAGCGAGACCGAGAGAATACTTAACATTGTTTGCTAATCCTGATGTTGTACTTGAATGAATATCTGCCACACACACACACACACACACACACACACACACCGTGGCTGGCCCTCCTCCACCAGTAAAGGTCAGTGTATGTATAATGCAACACAGTCATCCCGCGTCTCACATGACCCTCGAAAAAGAAACTTTCTCTCTTCTCACATAAATCGAGTCAAAATAAAATAATGTCATTTCTTTCAAAACTTCATCACCTCGGAACAAACGGAGTCTGTGTGTCTCGTCACGGCTGACGCTGCAGGGCGACGAGGGGAAACTTGAAATGCACATTTTTTGAAGAACTCTGATGAATCGGAGCAGAAAAGTGCCGCAGAGCGTCTGACAGTAAAAGGCCTTAAACATCTCAGACACATATTCTTTTGTTAATGACTCGACTTGATGTTGACTCAACGTATTCATATAAGTGTTATCTTTCACTTCCTGAAAGATAACACTGATGGGAACAAACAGAAAGTGTGAAGACAGAATAAACTTTTGTTTCTCTGAGACCGTAAACTACATCTGATGGTGTCGACGCAGAACTTTGTGAGCATTTTCTCCTTAAAGATCTTCAGCATTTTGTTTTCTCTTATTTCATCTGATCCTCCTGAAAGTTTAGTTTCAATACTCAGTTTTATTTGAGAACAAAGGAAAACAAATTACAGCAGATTTTGTGACTCTTTCAGGTTAAAATGTAAAGAAAACTCGGCGTTGTGTGTGTTGCATGTGCAGTGTTTTAATGTTGCGGTTTGGACACAGAAACTGGATGAAATACGACCCAGTAAATCTGGTTTGTGGAACAGATCCATGATCCTCAAACGCCAAACACTTCACAGCTGTTTATGAAGCTGTGAGACAATTTTATTATGACACCGGCGATCCGTCTCCATGGCTGCCAAGCAAAAAGTAGAAATACGGCGTCCAAGCGGCTGAATAATTAACAGGAATTTCATTTGTCTCAACAGACTTTGTGAAAAACTTTGGTGCTGAGATCACACTCAGAATTATTAATCAATAAATCAATGAACAGGAAATTAATTTGCAGCATTTTTAATAATATATATATATATTTTTTTTTAAAGTTTACTGATTCTTGATTCTCATGAACTCTGTTTTCTTTTTTCTTTTCTTTTCTTCTTCTCTGGTGATGGCCGACTCGGTATTTTTAGACGGTTCAGGTGATCTCGCTAATGAGACGAAGCTCAGAGGAACTCGTGTCTGATCTGTGCTAGGTGTGTGTGTGTGTGTGTGTGTCCTGTGTGTGTGTGTGTGTGTCTTCCCTGGAAGAGGCCATTTGTTGAATTAGCTGGGCAGTGTTGAAGTGTTCGGCGATTAAGGTTAATCCTTGAGTCTTGGTGATGTAAGAACTGTCGTTTTTCCTCTCTGTCCCTCTCTCCTAATACCTCTCCGGCACGTTCAGTCCTTGCTGTTGAAAACTTGTGTGTGTGCATGCATGTGTGTGTGTGTGTGTGTGTGTGTGTGTGTGGTTGTCAGTAGCACCCATTCTGCAAACAAGGGGCTGTGTACAGGCACCATGTGTGGACGCATGTGAGCGCATGTGTTGGGATGAGGCTGGTTGTCAGCGGCAGGACGGAGGGGAAATGATGCATCACGTCTGGAGGAGAGATAAAGCAGAAGGGAAGAAGTGAGAATGGATGATAGCGAACGCGAAGCCCAAAACAAACGACTTGTGTCGCCTCGGTTTGTCTCGAACTGAATCACTGAGGCCACTAAATTAAAACAAAAGCCCCTTTTTAGAAATGAAGAAGCTCGTTTTTGGTTTGTTCTGTTAAACGATCCACAGATCAGACTGAGAGCTCGTCTCTCATTTCCCTGTTTGTTTGAGTTTATAGGAAACATCTCACACACACACACACACACACACTCACACACTTTCCTGCAAACTCTGCACTTTCTTCATGTTTACAGGAGGAATAATGTGCAACATCACTTCTTTCAAATTTAATATCCTCTCCTTTCAATTTGATCAGTTGTTTGGTCAATAAAAGTTTATAATAAAATGCAAACAATGATATTTATGTTACTTGAGCAGAAGAAGAAGAGTAAAATCTTTCATTTGAGGTGGTTCTGCTGCTTTTGTTCCTTGTTGTCCGACGGTCCATCGAGCTCCTGTGGTGCGTCGTCTTCAGGACGGCTGAGAAGGTCGAAGCGACCGATTAGACTAGAGGTCTTCGTCAAGAACGAGATCTCGTTAGCCGTCTATTTTTTGCAAATACCTGATGCTAATCAGGTAAAACCTCGGAGAGCTGCTGCGTCTCAGCCACATGCAACCTGCTGCTGCTGCTCCTCTCCGTCTCCTGTCGTCTCCGTCTTCTTCATGTGCGTCTGTTTTGACCACGAGTCTCTCTGAAACTGTGAAACCGTGTGATCGTGTCAGAGATCACTGTAACTCACCGGGTCGACCCCCCACCCCCACCCCCCCGGTGAGCAGCTCCGTCTACTGTACATCTCATCTCTGTGCCTTCACGCCATCGTGCAATCTGGTAGCAACGGAGGCAGTTACCATAGCAACAGCGCGTCTCATCCCTGCAAGCAAATGTGGATGCGTTCGTCCTCCCTCTCTCTCCGATACGAACCCACTGAGCGTCGTCAGATTATCAGCCACTGCTGGTTTGTTTGAGGGAGACACAGAGTCGTTTCAGCCAACGATGCCTGGTGCCATGTTCTCTAATTATGTGTGTGTGTGTGTGTGTGTGTGTGTGTGTGTGTGTGTGTGTGTGTGTGTGTGTGTGTGTGAGCAGCTGCAGAGGACTCAAAAAGAAAAAGACGACCTGAATCCATTATAAAGAGCGAAGCAGTCGAACGAAGCTGCTGACCTTCTGTCTGGTTCACGCGGTCGACTTTCCTTCTTCGTCTGTCTGTCGGACGCTTGAACTTTTCTCTCGACAGCTTCACACTTTTTATTCTCCTCTCTTCTTTTTTTTTGATATCTCACCTAAACACTCTTTTTTCTCACTCTTTAGCTTCATTTTAGGGCCTTTTGCTGTTAACTGTGTGAGTTCATACACAGTTCAGATGGTGATGCAGTGTTTGGTAAAGAGGAAGCGAGCGAGGACACGAACTCTGCAGGCATGTTAAGTTTTCTGTGAGGGTGGGGTCTTTGTAGGGAAAAAATAAACAAATTGTTAAAGAACAAGAAGATTTTTGTCTTTTGTAAAGTCAGAAATTCTCCTTTGACGCGTTCAGAATCAAAAAATACCTTTAAAAACACAAACAAGTGTTTATTGATCCATTGTTCATCTGATGAAGTCAGCAGATTTAAAGTTGGTCAGTATTTAAACTTAAAGGTCGTAGTATTTTGTTCTGGCAGTAAGTTTAAATCGACATTCTTAACCTTTTTGTACAAACAGGAAATGACACGATTCGAGTGCCGAGAGAATCTCAGTTCCAAGGAAACGTCACCGAGGAAAAAGCACCCATGTATTTCCCAAAGATGAAACACTTTCTTTCAGAGAAGAAAGAAGTTTAGTGGAGCTGCTCCTCTTTTCTCTGCAATCTGTTTTCCATCTGTGAGCAGCTCCTCCATTTCCTTTGTGTGGTGCATTCTGGGAGATTAGTGCTCATTCCCATAGTGTGTGCTTTTGTGTTCCTGCGTGAACACACCTCACCCTCACACCCTCACACCTTCACACGTTCATGTCACAGCTGATCGACGTCTCAACTGAATCCGTTTGTTTGCAAATGTACCGTAACTCTTCTAATAAAGGTCCACATTTGGGTTTTACATTCACATCCAGGTGATCAAACATCTGTGTGAGCAGAAACGTTTCAGTGTTACAGATGAAAACATCTTTCACTCGCTTTGTTTTCGACTTTTATTTTCTTTTTTATCAGCTTTGATTTTCTTGTCCAAAGTGAAAAGACGTCATGAAACTCGGCGGGTTTCGTTCTCAGTTGTGTTTTGTTTCGGTGTGGACCGACGCCTCACGCTGCTGAGCGGAGCTGAGTCAGACGGACTCTAACGAGCGGAGCGGGAACGTTCGCAGCCGTGTGGGTTGTTTCTCACATTTCTTCACTGTTTCTCGTCTTTTCCAGGCTTCCTGCTGTTCAAGGACTTCTGTATGAATGAGATCGACGAGGCCGTGCCACAGCTCAAGTTCTACGAAGAAGTGAGTCCACAGAGTCCTGTGTGTGTGCGTGAGTGTGTGAGTGTGTGTGCGTGGGGGGGATTAGACGGCATCATGGGATGTGTGAGAGATTAGGGCCTGTAATCCTGCTCATTCAGAATTAGCCCCCCCGTACAGGAAGTGTGTGTTGTTTTGTGGCGGCGTCAGACTGACCTCGTGTGTCTGTTCCAGATCAAAGACTACGAGAAGCTGGACTCCGAGGACGAGAGGTTGACCCGCAGCCGGCAGATTTACGACGGCTACATCATGAAGGAGCTGCTGTCCTGTTCACATGTGAGGACACCTGCACGCACCGTCACTAACGCGGACACAGCGCCCACACCTGGTGGGAGGAGTCTGTGCCTCTGCGTCTCGTGACCAAACACCACGTCAGGAAAGAAAACCAAACCGAGCTCTAATCAGCTGAAACAAATGAGTTCTATGTTCATATCACATTAATGATCTATTCATAGTTTTGGTTTCATCGGAATGAAACTTTGCATGTTTTTTTGGAGCACAGATGGATTATGGGAAACTGGCCGGAACGAATCCGCCCGTATTCACAACAAACAACGAACCACAGAGCAGCTTTTGTTTCCCTGCAGGGCAACAAGTTGAGATGTAAAGCAAAGTTGGTGCTCGCTGCCATCTAAAGGGAGGAAGTGATTAAACCCAACGCCCACACACACACACGCCCACACACACACACACACACACACACACACACACACACACACACTCTCACAGACAGATATTAGCTTGTTAGCGGCCTCGGGTCTCAGCAGCCTGATGTTTCTGCTCATGTTCTCGTCGGCGTCGTCGCACAGAAACAGAACTGAAATTACTGGTGAGGCTGCATTTTTTTAATGATTCCTCTCTTTATTCCTCTTCTTTGTTTCAGCCTTTTTCTAAGAAAGCAGTGGACCACGTGCAGAGTCACCTAACAAAGAAACAGGTTCCCCCAACTCTCTTCCAGGTAAAACGGCCTCTCACACATTTCGTTCTGTTTTCCTCGGTGTGTTTTCCTGCTGTGACGTGTCAGAAGAACTCTCATCAGAGATTATTCTTAAATAATCTGGATTAAAAAAGGAATTTTGTAATGAAAACAGGCCGAACTGTGACGTCAGCAGGGTGAATCATTTGTGCCCTGATCATTAAAAACAGACCATAACTAATTACAATATTAGTGATTTATCTCGACCCTTTAAGAGCGTATAAACACACACACACATGCACTCAGAGTGAATTAAAAAAATTAGTCTGGAGAAAGAACAAGAATTGTCAGAGTCAGAAAATCTACTTAATATCTATTAAATTAAATAAGATCTACACAAACAGTTTCATGTTTTCAGTCTCATCAGTTTAAATCTCCGTGAACCTTCAGTGTGAAACGTCTGCAGCGAAGCGGCTCGAAGCTTTCATCACAAACATCCTTCACTCTGACCCCTCCTGTCCTTCAAAGTGTGTGTTGATGCCATGTTTGTTAAAAAAACAGAGTCATGGGTTCCTGCCGTGTTTTCCAGCGGAGACGATCCGCCTCGCCTAAAGTAAAGAGCAGCCGAAAAAAACAAACAGCAGCTCGGCTCGGCGGCGGCGACGCAGCTTCACGGAGCTCGAACGTGACGAGGGACGCGACACGAGAGGCGACAGGATGTCCAAAGTCTGACTCGGTTATTAATCAGAACAGCTGAAATACTGAGAGACAGAAAACCTTTTAATCTTCATGTTTTAGTGAAATTAGTTCCTGCAGCTTCTGATGTGAAAGAAAAGAAAACTTGAACATCAGACTGAAGTCGGTTTGACATTCAGTCAGACAGAAACGGCTCGTCGTTCCAGAATCTAACTTCCAACCTTGAAGACGTTGATGCTGCAGCAGATAAAGTTAGTTCCTGTGAGGTTCCTGTTTCATTGTCAGAGGCTCTGAGCTGAGAGAACAGCTGATGTTTCATGAGTTTAAGTCCACTGGTCTCGTCTGTAAACGGTAAAAGAGAAGCTGCAGAGTGAAAGAATCTGACCTGTAATCAGCTGAAAGGCAGAAAGTTTTGTGACGCTGCAGAAACACCTGTTAGGAACATTCCTCAGGTGAACAGGTGAGTGTCATGATGGGTATGAAACGCTCAGTCGCTCAGCTGTTTCAGTTGCACATGTGGCTGAACAGAGCTGTGAGTCATCAAAGCATCATTACAGCACAGATGTCACATGACCACATTGAACCACAGCAGTGCGTCCCGTTTAAGGTGACTGTTGAGTCGTCGCCTTCTTCCTCAGAGGAACTCATTAACTCATCAGCCTGTTTCTGTTTCTGGAAATCTGCCTCTGACAGACTCTCGTGTGATTGGCTGAAATAGGTGTGTTTCTGCGATGCTATTGGCTGCCATGTCAACAGTTTATGAAAGCTTCAAGTTCCCTTATCAAGGAAATGTTTTTCAGAGGAGTTTATATAATTTCCGCCCAGCCCCAAATCACAGAGTGTTTCTGTGTTTTCCGTTTCGTCAGATTCTCAGATTCACTCTGGTTAACGAGGTTTTCTGTGGAACTTCGTTCATCAAAACGCCACCAAGGAAAATAAAATACAGGAAAAAAAAGGGGAACAACAGTTGTTTTCTTTGAGCTCAGTAAATCTAATCAACAATTTCCTCTTTAAGACTCCGGCGTGGCTTTTATTCTGCCTGTCCGATCGTCCCAAGTGACTTAATTTTCCCTGCAAGATATGACATCAACCTGTCAGTATTTCCTGTGTATCTCTGAGTCCTCGGCTGCAGCGGCGAGGCGTCGCTGCAGCTCGCTCGCTCGTCACGATGCAAAGACGTGAACGCTCGCTGGGAGTTTCTGTTTCTCAGAGCTCAAAGCAGACAAAAGGGAGGCGGCGGACGCTTTACGTCAGTTACAGGAAGTGACCTCAGAACTCCAGTCAAGTCCTCAGGAAGATGCACATCTGCTAACATCTGTAAAGATTATTTTTAAAGTGTAATAACCAGGAGAAACCTGTGTGTGTCCCTGCAGCCATACATAGTGGAGATCTGTGACAGCTTGAGAGGGAAGATCTTCCAGAAGTTCATCGAGAGGTGAGACAGCGGAGGTGGAGGTGACGAGGTGACGAGGTGGATGGAAGAGTTACACCACGTTCAGTAAATTAACCTTTTACCTTCTTTTTATTCTCCCTCAGTGACAAATTCACTCGTTTCTGCCAGTGGAAGAACGTGGAGCTCAACATCCATGTGAGTACGAGCTTTTACAGTCACTTTCAGATCAGATCAGGTTTCGGTCCAACACGCCGGCCCTGCAGCCTGTATGTCCACAGGTGTTTAACACAGAGCTGAAGTGTGTGTACGCAGGGACTGAGGAGAGTGTGTGTGTGTGTGTGTGTGTGTGTGTGTGCCATGATCATTAAAACAATGTAATTCAAAGTTAAACAAGAGGACGAACAAGTTCAGCGTTACAGACTCTGCAGAGAAACTGTGATAACGTCTCTGTCGTCGAAGCCACCAGACTCCATTTAGAAAAACAGGGATTTTAGGATATTAAGACACAGTTTATTCACATGCAACAGACACAAACTGAACCAAACAAAACCATCTCGAATGGCCTCTTCACTGTCCCAACGTTCACCAGCTCTGGTTTGGTTGATATAAACCCTTAAATATGAGGGCGGGATGACATCAGAGAGGCGTTTAGAGATGACATCAGAACCCAACAAATCACAGGTGTGGTTCACAGATTTGCTTTGGACAGACTGACACCTTCCCCTTCGGTCTGAGTCTTGTTTTCTGCTCTGAGCAGCACTTCAGCTGCAGGTTTAAGGGGGTTGAAGTCATCTCAGAGACACTTTGTCCTCGTTTTCTGTCTTTGTTTGAGTCCCTGTGCTCCTCTGTTCGTCCTCAGCTGACCATGAACGACTTCAGCGTGCATCGGATCATCGGCAGGGGCGGCTTCGGCGAGGTGTACGGCTGCAGGAAGGCCGACACGGGGAAGATGTAAGGAAAAGAGAAGCACAGATAAGAGAATGAAAAGCTTCAAAGGACGCGGTCGTGCTGAGGCGACGGACGCGTTAATCTGTGCTGTTTGTTGTTTGATGTCAGGTACGCCATGAAGTGTCTGGACAAGAAGAGGATCAAGATGAAGCAGGGGGAGACTCTAGCGCTCAATGAGAGAATCATGCTGTCATTAGTCAGCACAGGGGTGAGTTACACACACACACACACACACACACTGAGCTCTCCTCACCTCACACACTGTTTGTGGTTTCAATGTGAAACACCTGTCCAGCTGCTGCAGATCCGTTTTAAACTGTGTGACTGTCCCTGTGTGCAGGACTGCCCGTTCATCGTGTGCATGACGTACGCCTTCCACACCCCCGACAAGCTCTGCTTCATCCTGGACCTCATGAACGGTAGGCTGACCTCCACCTCACCTGCACAGATTAAACTCGAGGCCGATTCAGTCCGTCCTGAGACACAAGGGTGGGATTAGTCAGCCCGCCGCCGGCCGCTCAGAGTATCAGGACTTGACAGGATTGTGACCTCAGCGGTGACGCCTCACACGGCGGCGGCGTACCGCCTGCATCAGCCTCCCTGACTAATCTAATACCAGCCTCCTTTAAGCGCTCCTCACACCTCATCTCTAGTGCTTCCTCTTAAGGACGGCGCTCAGCGGCGAGCTTCATCAGAGGCTGCGCTCAGCGTTTCCAGCCGGTCGCACAATCAAAGCCTGAGTCACCTTTTAAAGTCAGCACTCGACACAGTCATCATCACACAGCCGCCGTGTGAGGCCGAGCGCTCTTACCGCTCAGTCACGCTATAAATACCAGCAGTCGATACAAGTGAAGACAGAGGCTGCTGGCGTGGAGGACGGAGTCTCAGAAGGATCCCATCGATCCCATTCCCTCCCCCGGGAAGATTACCACAACTTATTGATGGATATTGATTAAAGCATGAGGTATTATGAGGTCATACTGACGCACTCTCTGTGTGTGTGTGTGTGTGTGTGTGTGTGTGTGTGTGTGTGTGTGTTTAGGGGGCGACCTGCACTACCACTAGTCTCAGCACGGCG
>JAQMCX010000027.1:12079971-12083917 GCA_029814765.1 Acanthurus leucopareius | reverse complement strand
ATGGCCTCAGTGACCCTTTGTGATCAGATCTCACCGCTCTGCTCTGCAGGAACACAAATACACTCATTTACTGTCAAATAACCAGAATCAAATGTATTTTTTTTTTAACTGTTGGACAAACAGCAACAACAACAAGCTTTTTTTTCACAAAAAGAAAGAAAAAACTTTTAACAAGAAGGTTCCAATAACTCAGGAGACGCGACGACATTCCTGGAAGAGAAATCATGAGCAGAAAGTATGAAGAGTGTGTGTGTGTGTGTGGAAGAGTTACACACTGCCGAGCCGTTTGATGTCATGGGTCACATTCAGCAAACACTTGATGAATGGCGTCCATTGAGCCCACCCGGTGACACATCTGCTCCGTCGCCCACCATCTTTCCCTCCTCGCGTCCGAGCCGAAGCTCTGCAGAGGCGACGCGCCGCGTTCGAGCGCCGGCGAGTTTTACGACGACAAACTGAGGAGAGGATCTTCAGCACGGCTTCACTCGACCGTCTGCAGCAGCTGTCCTACACACACACACACACACACACACACACACACACACACACACGCACGCAGGCAGGCAGACAGGCAGGCGCTGTTTGGCTGAGCAGGACCTCTAAACACAGAAAGTATGATCTTTCATATCACAATAAATCCAGATTAGGATTTTAATCCAGCTACTTAATCTGGTTTATCCTCTTAATCCCCGTCTGCGGGCGTGTGTGTGTGTGTGTGTGTGTGTGTGTGTGTGAGCGGGAGGCAGGCATGGCTGTGATTCAGGCCTGAGCGGCTAAAAATACAGCTCTATATGTCTCTGTGTTTATCAAACATGATGGATGGACTCATTACATAAACACGACGGAAGCAGCAGAGAAAAGGCTGAGAACCGAGCAGCCAAGACAGGAAGAGACGGACGGACGGAGAGACGGAGGGACGGAGCGAGGGAAGGACGGAGCGAGGGAAGGACGGAGCAAGGCGAGGGAACGCTGCGGAAGTCCTCCGTCTGCGGCGGCCGTCAGAAAACAACCACAGGAGAAAAGATGTTTCTACAGCAACACGAAGTGTCTCCAACAATGAAGACTGAAGCCCAACAGACTGACAGATTCCTCGTATCAGCTCGCTTCTTCTTCTACAGCTGTGAAGGACAAACACGTCCTCAGCGGTGATGTTCTGGTGTTCTGCTCCTCCGTCCTGATGCCAGCAGACAGGATGTGATGCTTCACTGCAGCCTGTCGGCCATTTCCTGTCTGGACTCACGGAGCAGCGTCGCACAGTGAAACAGATCCTCATGATGTTCTCTGAAACATCTCCACAACACATGAAGGCCGCCAGCAGAAAGGAGGCCGACCTGAGCCAGAGCAGAGGTTCCAGGTGCATGCTGGGACTTCAAACCAGCAGGAAGTTGGTGAATGTAGTTTGTCTTCGACAGCAGTGACTCACAGCTGCGTCACTTCAAACCCCTCAGAGTTCAGCTGCTGTAATCTGAGATAAAATTCTTCTTCTTCTTCTTCTTCTTCTTCTTCTTCTACTGAACACGATGCAGCTTTTAGCTTCAGTTTGAATCTCTGAGGGTTTCACTGTTTCTGACCTCCATCCCAGCAAACATCTGTAAAATGAATCAGAGAAGAAGAGACTCACAGCTGAAGAACTTGCCTCAGAATTATCACGTTTTTGAATTTTCTTCAGGATCAGAGAAGTCCAGTGATGTTCTTCTGTGAGCTGATGTGAACAAAGCAAACAGAGACGACTTCTAACCGGTTCGGCTGCCTTTAATGAGCCGGTTTAACAGGAAATGAACAAATACAGACTCAAAAATGGGCTCAACTCTCAGCAACACCACTGTGGATTCACACTTCCTGTTTCCCTGAACTATGATGGAAACTCTGGTGACAAATCTTAAAACATAATTATCCTCCGAACAGAAATGAGAATGAATTATTAAGGACGCTGTGAACGGCCGATCCGACTGAAACGACTGTTTTTCTTTACGTAACTGGATCTCAGATCGTCTCATCAGCGGCAGCCGTGTCTTCCTGGAACACTTAAACACTCACACACTCCTCTGCTCATAAACACACATTTACATTCTCAAAACAAAAGTCAGCTGTTATTAATGTTGGGACGGACGGGCGGGCGGGGGGGGGGGCAGGGAAGCCTCAGCACTGTCCTGAAAGATGCAAATGATGTCAATGTAGATTCAAACAACCCCCTTCCTCCCCCTCCTCCCCCCTCTCTCCCCCCTCCTCCCCCTCTCTCCCCCTTTGTCCCCCCTCCTCTCCTCTCTGGCAGAATGTGGAGCTGCCAGACTCCTTCACTGCGGAGCTCAAAGATCTGCTGGAGGGGCTGCTGCAGAGAGACGTATCCAAGAGGCTCGGCTGCCAGGGCCGAGGGTACGACACACACACACACACACACACACACACACACACACACACACACAGCCATGTGCAAACAAATCCATCCAACCCGAACAGAAACGGACACCCAAGTGATCCGACTGAATCCGAGTTCATAACTGATTTCATCAGCTCTGTCATTGTGACAGCAGATGGATCTGCTGCTGCACTGAGTGTCTGACTGTCTGACTGTAGCAGTAATGTGGCAAACACTGCCACCTTGTGTCCACATGTGAGTTAGCACGCTGGTATAAACTGCTCCACCTGCTCTTGTGTCTGTCACACTCATGCAGAGCCCCCGAGGTGAAGGAGCATCAGTTCTTCAAAGGCATCGACTGGCAGCAGGTTTACCTGCAGAAGGTGAGTGAGTCTGCAGCTTTTCAACGTCTCTTTAACGTCAGTGTGTCCAACTCTGATCTGACAGACGTCTGCAGAGACTCGAGTCTCAGTGTCAGTGACTGATGCATGTTTCTTTACCTTTAAATAACAACAAGAGTCTGAGTGTTTTCTGATGCTTTTTGAGTCTCTCATGAGGAGGAAACTTCTAGAATTAAAACCACATGACACTGAAATGCTTCATGTAAGAATACTTGAATAAATAAATTAAGTTTTGGAGGCATTTTAATAAAAAAATCAATAAAAAATCATTAATAATTGTGCATTAATCTCCTGAAAATCCTAAATATTAAAGAGAAATTAATATTTTCTGATCAGAGACTTTGAAAAGAATCTTTCATTGTAAGCTGGATACTTATTTATATGCACAATATTTAATTCCTGCCACTAGAGGGCTCTCTGTTAAAACAATGGAAAGAGAAGACAGTGTTTGATGATGTCACTGACGCAGCAGGGGATCATGGGATTTGTTTGTTTCTTTGTTGTCTTCTTTAAAACCATGTTGAACATGTGAGAGTCTGTCGTGTTGAACTGCAGGTTAGTTTGTGTGAATCAGCAGAAACTGAGCGTCTCTTCGTCCTGCTTCCTGCCGTCTTCTTCCTCTCTGAGCAGGAAGTGAAGCCGACCAATCACAGCTCTTTCAGCCCCCATATGGTGTTTTTGAGGAGCTGCTCGTTAGCTTAAGCAGCTACGAGCAAAACCATCACCAAACAACGATAAACTCACTTTGGAGAAACTTTATCACTGAAAAAACAGACAGAACTTAAATTTAAATCTAATAAATAAAAAAACATCAGAATGTTTAAAGTGTTTAGAAATAAAATAAAATAAAATCAAGAACGGATCTGAAACATGTATAGCAGGTAGAAACCCTCAGCTGAAATGATCTCCGTCATCTTCAGGTTTGATAAAATCTTGTTTGGGCTCCGGTGGCGGTGGCGGCGGATGGAGCCAGACGAGTCATTAGTCCATTAGAGTTACAGTTGCCATGGTTACCCCATCAGTTGAGGAGACGGTCGCCGTGTTGTTTTGGCTCCTGCTTCTCCTCCATCCTCCTCTGCTCCTCACTGAACGCTCCCCCTCTGCTCTCTCCTCCTGCAGTACTCTCCTCCTCTCATCCCGCCCAGAGGGGAGGTGAACGCCGCCGACGCTTTCGACATCGGCTCCTTCG
>JAQMCX010000027.1:12069971-12074971 GCA_029814765.1 Acanthurus leucopareius | reverse complement strand
CTTCTTCTGTCGCTCCTGTCGTCTGAAACGTGTCGTCAGATTCACAATAAACAAACATTTACAACAATAAAAGCTGATCAGCTGATGATCACATCCTGTTTTTATCGGCACAGCTTCCCGACTGTTTGGTATTACAGGGGTGGAAATGGCCTACATTTCCCAGAATGCCTCGTTCAGTAGCTGGTTGCAGGTTCAGGTTGTAAGAAGGGAAGGAAAACAAAAGTCTTTCCAGAAAGAAACCAGTTTCAGACTCGTTGCCACATGTGGAGCAGCTGTGATCGATCAGTCTGACAGATGTTCAAGGATCAATAATCTGATCTGTAAAATAGCTAAAAAAATGGCTGTTTTTTTTTTGAGCTGGCATTCGTCCATATTGATTGTTTTGTTTTTGACTTAATGTCCTGAAGGCAACACGCTCAGTTCAACAACCAACACGTGTGTGTTCAGGAAAACTGAAAAACTCTGAAATAACTAAAGAAACTCGCTCGCTGCGATTCGCCAGCTGCACACCGCGAACGCGACGGGTCACATGATAGCGTGGCGTCAGGTCACATGACGGCGTGGCATCAGGTCAGCCGCTTCTCTGCAGGAATGAGAAAAGAAACCTGTCAAACACGAGTCAGCGGTTTGTTTTGGTGAAAGTGTTTCAGGTTTTTCCTTCGTGTTCGGATTTTTATCTTTTGTTTCTAAATGTGACGCAGTTCAGACGCGGCGAGGCCTTTTTTTTTTTTTTTCTTTTTTGCGTTGGAACCACAGAGATCGTACGATCGAAGGGCAGAAACGCGCACAAAAAGCGGTTAGAGCGACGCGCGGCGCAGCAGGAGCCGACCTGTTGGCGGTTACGTTCTTTGATTTCAGGGTTTTCGCTGTCACGCGGTTCAGCGTCTCCGTCTGTGGCGTCCGTGCATTTCCACGCCGCGGCGAGCGAGCGAGCAAGCGGCGAGCTGCAGGAGGAAAAGGGTTCAATCGGGGTGCATTGTGATCTTTTTTTTTTTTTCTTTCTTTGTAGCCTTTACCAGTCAGGGGGAGATATTATCGTCTTATAGAGAAAATTTGTCACCTCTCAAGGTGTCTTTTATTTTTGTAAACCAAAATGGTTTTTTATTGTTTTCATTGAATTTCTGTTGTTGCACCTTTTAGCCCGACGTGTTACTTACTAGTTGTTAAATGTGCCAAATAACTGTTTCTGATTGAGTGGAACCAATGGGAAGCCTCCTTTTCTGAACTTCTGACCCTTCTCATCGGACTCGGCAGCAGCCAAAACAAAACACACACACACACACACACACACACTTGAGTCCACACACACTCACACACACACTGTGCGGTGGACGTTGTGTTGGACTCTTCGAAGGGTACAAAACTGTGACCAAACTTTTTTTTTTTTTTTCCAGAGAAGGTGTGTGTGTGCATGCATGCTTGTGTGTGTGTGTGTGTGTGTGATAGTCTGTGTGTGTGTGTGTGTGTGTGAGAGAGAAAGTGGGGTGTTCTGGCTTTCCACCACGTTGCCATCAGGACTCTCAACGCACCGCCTGGTTTTACTGTCTGCTTCAGTTTCCTGTCACACTGTTTGTATGTGGTGTGTGTGTGTGTGTGTGTATGTGTGTGTGTGTGTGTGTGCGTGTGTTTGTGTGTGTGTGTGAGCATACGTGTGCTTCAGCATCGCTCTGTTCGTTCACGCGGTGGACTTTTCTTTCGTCACACACAGTTTCTCTGCTCAAACGCTCGACACAAGACGATTTCAAAAGGATGGCATATAGGAAAAAATTCAAAGTATATATAAATATATGTGTATATGAAATGACAAAATGCTCTAGGTTTATTTAAAAGATTTAATGTAGAAAACAAAATGAAAATGTTCGGGGGAGGTCGGGGGGTTTTGATGTGAGTATACTTGTTTGTGGTGAAGACTTCAGCTCAAATCTTGCACATAAAGACTTTAGATATTGTACCTGCGAGTTCCAGATGATTATTTTTGTTTGAATACAGGACTCTTTGCTCTTTCATATTTATTGCGTGCGGGGGGGTGGCTCTCTGGCTCCGCCCCTCCTCCACGCCGACGAGCGCTCAGCCGAGAGCTCGCTGTAGAAACTCCTCCGGTTTACACCATCAGAAACTCTCTCTTGTTTTCGTTTTCATGCCACAGACAAACACAGATACTACTGGCTTTGGGTTATTATTGCCATTAAGGTTATGATAATACTGATATATAATTGATAATATTATTCAATGATTATTATTAAATTTATTTTATTTCAATGATTCTTTTGTTTTGTTTTCGAGACAGGAAGTTGCGTGTTGGACTGCTTGTAAAAAACAGTTCATGAATAAAAATCCTTTTTCCGTGTTGCCTCCTGTCGACTCGCTCTCTGTGTGTTTGTGTCATTTTACACCGAAACGGAAAAACGACGAGATTTAATTTAACATGAAACAAAGATAATTAAATAAAGTGTATGAAATTAGCAGCAGAGGAAGAAACTGATTACTTTATTATATTATAAGTAAAAAATAAACAGTTACAGTTGACTTCAGTTTGTGTTTATGAAGAAAAACTCATCTTTTGTGTAAAAAAACATCAAACTTGAGAGAAATATTTGATTCTTTGTGCTGTTTTATGTTTTAATGCTTCTAAAGTTTGATTAAAAATGTTTAGATTTAACTTTTATTCAAGTACTAAACTAAAATAACTGAAGTTTTTGTGCTCATGTAACTTCATTTTATGCTCCTTCATACTGACACTGTTCTCTGTTTCAGAGGGAAATATTTCATGTCACATATTAATTTAATTAAAAAGTGATTTAAATTAAAATTAGAGAGTAAAACAAATTAAATAGTCCATGTGGGAATAATATTTAATTGATCCCCAAGAGGGAAATTTCAGTGTCCACCCGTCATTTCTAAAGTAACTTTATATATAAAATATATTTTAATATATGACATTAGACCTTACACTTACTAACTACAGCATCAACATGATTTAATAACCATATTTAATAATAATCATATAAAGTTTTAAAGAGTTTTTGATTTAAATAACCAAACTTCAGGTTTTTTTAAACACAATCTGGTACAAAGTGAAGCTTAATTTCAGATCATTCTGACGTGTAAAACTGGAGTTTCAGTGAAGAAACAGGTGATTTCAGGTGATTTAAATAAAATAAAGAATAAATAAAGATGAAGAATCTGTTTGTTTTCGTTCTGTCGCTTCAAACTGAGCAGGAATGGATTTTCATCGAGGAGCTTCATCACCGTCAACGTCCAGAGATGATGTGAAGAACCTGCATCCTGCTGAGCTTCAGCTGCTGCTTCTCAGACAGGAAGTGAAGAAGAAGAAGTGAGCAGGATGTAATGCAGCGAAGTTTAAACTTCTGTGTGTCGACTTCATGTGATTCACTGTGAAATCAGCGTTTTCAGGGACAGAAACGTCTCAACAAACGTTAAACACAACGAAACTTCATGAAGACCTTCATGGTCAGGAAAAATATCATCGTCCACCACAGCAATAAATGAATAAAAAGTTCATTAACAGCTTAAAATCTGACTCTATCTCATATTTCTACATATTAAAATAATGTAAATAATTTGATTTTATCTCAAATTTGTCCCTGTAGCTGTAAGAAGCAGATAAAAACAAAACCCTGCTAATAAACATTAGCATCAGCTGCGTTCTGGTCAGTAAAGGTTAAGCTACATGTTAGCATGCTAACAGTGAACATCAGCTTTTTGTCAAGTTTTAAACAACAAAATAAGAATAAGTGTGTAAGGAAAATATTTTCAGTTTCTCAGCCACAAAAAGAATCATGTTAGTGAACAAATCTGATGTTTTTTCTGAATTTATCTGCAGAACATTCAATAAAACTTTTACTTTTATCTGAAAAAGACTCATTATTTGACTTTTTTTTTTAGATCTTTCTGCAGCCACACTTTGTTTTAATGTTTCTGTTGTGTGAGAAGGAAATAATGTCCATCAGCAGGATCATTAGTTTGCATGTTCTCTTCTCTGAGATCATCTCTGTTTCTGAGCCTCTTTGGAGGTAAAATGGTGTTTGGATGTCGAACAAACTGTCTCACATCTGTATGTTAGCATGCTAAAGTTTTGAAATTAGCATTCCACAGAAATGATATCAGTTTTGCAGATTATTGGTCATAAAATCCAGGTATAATGATCATTAAATTCATATAATTAACTCTGAACTGAACTGTAGAAACGCTTCATGCAGCAGTTTGTTAGATGTTTCAGTCCAAAATGATCTGAACAGACGGACGTTTCCTCTCTGGAGCAGCTCACCAAAACTTCTCTGTCACTTTACATGCTAAACATGGCTGGAACATAAACACACAGTTGTAGCTGAGGAGCTGCTGATTGATTCTCCTCATGGACACCAGGAGGCTCCTCCTCCTCCTCCTCCTCCTCCTCCTCCCCCTCAGCTGCAGCTGTCAGTCAAGCCGGACAGCTGATGCAGTGCAGAGCTGCACATGTGCTCTCGTGTCCCCTGTTGGGACCCTTAAAACACCCCTCCCCCCACACACCTGTTGAAAACAGACCTCAGGTACAGTTTTTATGTTAAAAATGAACAGTTTCCTGATGAAGCTCAGATGTTCTCGTGTCTCGTGTCTCTCTCGTCCCTCTGAGCTTCGTTCTCTCTCAGTTCTCCAAACAGGGTCGTGTCTCCTTCTTCTCCCCTTCTGCCTGCAGATATTTATAGCGGACTCGTCTGTCAGTCCGGCCGCGTCGCTTATCACAGTGTGTCACTCTATTTCTGACCACATGCCCCCCCCCTCAGTCTGTGTGTGTGTGTGTGTGTGTCTGCCGGGGTGTTTGTGTGACTCTTCATTCGGCCTCACAGGATTTGCCATCAACCATCCGGATCTTTGAGCCGTTTCTTTGCCGTTTTCCTGAAGGTATGCCGCTGTGTGTGTGTGTGTGTGTGTGTGTGTGTGTGTGTGTGTGTGTGTGTGTCTCTCTCACGAGACAGAGCACAGTGAGAGAGAGATAGAGA
>JAQMCX010000027.1:12046160-12061750 GCA_029814765.1 Acanthurus leucopareius | reverse complement strand
GGCATTTTTGTGTTTGTTTTTTCTTAGTGAGTATTTTTCCCCGCAGTGGTGATTTTGAGTTTGTTGAATTTTCTAATGTCCCGCAAGGCGCCTTTTGTTATTTCATTTTTGTGGAAAATAAACTTCATTTGTTACGATTCCGCACTTGGGTCCTGGCTCCTTCGTTCAGACCATAACATTGGGATATCTAAGAAAAGTCTGCCTAGATTTCTTTAAACTACCACTACAACACAGTCCGATGTATTGTGCAGAAAATTAATGTTGAGACAGTTTTTTTTCCTCTGTTTTGGAATATTTACACTGTAACTGTCCAAGATTTTAAAGGCTAGAGAAGAGAAATCAGAGAAGAGATATAATTTTTTTTCATATAATAACATTAGAATTGAAAAATACAACAAACAAAAAAAATACAAAAATACAACTCTAGAAAAAATGACACATAAAAAAAATCATTGCAAAATTTATTTTAGAGATTGTAATAAATAAGTGGATTGTAAAACAAAAACAGCCAAGAGGTCCAAACACTGAATATTTGGGACAAGATAAAATTTTATTACGCTTCTTTGTAATGACATCATCCTGCACTCGGCCTTGGGAGTAAAATAAAGAAATATTGAGCAGAGTTACCACAAACTTTACGAGAGCAGCACCACAGCTTACAGTCTGGTTTCAGCTGGAGGTGCTAAACTATAGAACAGAAAACGGATCATTTATCAGACTAACAGAAGACTGTAATATGTGTAATATGACCATTATGTTTTATCATATTTCATGACCATTTAGTTGTGTTGTACTTCATGCACTGACTCAGCTGTCAGGGAACTCTAACTGTTAATTCAATGAAAAGGAACAAAATACAGCAGACAAGGAAACAAATGATAAATCACAAAAAATAAGAAATCGTCCAGTTTTTTAAACCTGCAATCGTCCGTGTTTACCCTAATATCTCATATATTTGAACATATTTAATCAAAATGAGACGCTAACTGAGTGGAGAATTAAAGTTTCCATAGTTTGTTGACATGTTTGGTGGAAGTCAACTCTTGAACTTGAGAAATCTTTAATGCAGCTTGAGAAATCTTCAAATGTCACGTACGACTTGAATGCCAACAGTATGAAGCTGCAGCATTTTAGTTTTAATAGCACAGTGAAATTTCCTTTGAAGAGAGAACAACAGACTAGAGCTAAATGCAACCTGATGTATTTGTCATCGCCTCACAAAAATAAAATTCCTCACTTGGTTGGGTTTCTCCTGGTGCTCTGACTCCTTCCCACAGGCAGAAGCCATGCATGTTACTAGTAACTCGAAATTGTCTGCAGGTGTAAGTTTGCATGTTTGTTTTTTTATGTCTGCCCCCGTGATAAACTGGTGACCATCCAATATCACTTAGGATCAGCAATCTCCTTCGACCTTAGCACTGGATCCCTCTAGACCAGGCGTCGGCAACCTTAGACACTCAAAGCGCCATTTGGACCCGTTTCCCACAGAAAAGAAAACACTGAGAGCCGCAAAACCCTTTTGATATTTAAAGTGAAGATAACACTGCATATATCTCTTTTTTTTTTACCTTTATTCTATGTATAAAAAAATATAACATGTTGCATTCATGAAATCAATGAACTGGTACAGAGAAAACAAATTTTTTTTTCTGCATGCAACAAAAACATTTTGAACATTTTGAATTCCGAAAAAAAGACGCTGGCGATTGAGTACACCACAGCTGAATTGATGTCTTTGCTGTCTGATATATTTTCTGTCTTCTTCAGAAACTTTTCTTTTCTTGGAACTATTCATTGTTGGCCTTCCAGGCGCTGAAAAGCTCAATGAATTGCGCACCGGCGGTTGTCACACATGTCGCGGTTGTGATGCATATTTTGAGTGACAAAAAAAAAGAAAAGAAAAAAAAGAAAATTAACACGTTTTATTTTATTGTTAAGAGAGCACCATAATCTTCAAATTTAGAATTACATTTAAAAAAATAAATAAAATAAAATAAAATAAATTGAAATTAAATACTCATTATTTATTTTCCAAAGACACAGGGAGCCGCAGCAGAGCGATGAAAGAGCTGCATGTGGCTCCGGAGCTGCCGGTTGCTTTTTTTAAAAGTTGGAAATGTTTCATATTGTAAGTTTAAGCAGAGCACTAAAAAATTATTGTTGCCAGACCAGGTTGGGTGTGGTCATAAACACAGATAACAGTTTTAGACAGATTTTATTAATTAAAGAATTGCTCTTGTTTGGTAACTTTTCCTGTTTCTCCTCTTCTTGCCTCTATGTCGCTGCCTGTGTTTCCTTGCAGGTGGATGGTGGTTTGAGTTATTCGGTTTAACTGGAAGCACCTGTTCGGTCTCATAGGGGATTTTAAGGCTTGAGCTGTATTTGAAATCGCCTATTCCAATAGTACATCAAGATTTGGAAAAAATGCACTATTATATGCAAGGTATTTCAGTTTGCCAAAATACTTGAAAATCTTCAGCTTGTATCCAACAAGTGCTGCTATTTACTTTCCAAAACTGAAAGCAGCTAAGCCTGGCATGGCCTGCCATGCTCCTAAACAACACAACTTGAGGAACATCTAACTACCAGCTTTGAATTACTCAGACCCTTTGAGCAAATGTGGTTTGGCTTTCAAGTGGTATAAGCACTCTGTTAACTGAAACAAGCCAAGACCAACACGGGACACAAAGCTTTGATGCTCACTTGGAAAAGTTTTGGAGCTGGTTTAATACAAGACCAAGTCATTAAGCAAATGATTGTGGCAAGTGGTGGTCAGACTACCAAGAGACAAGAGTTCCTGCACTAAATTTTGGCTGCTGTTACTTTTTTGGGAGTAAAATAAAGAAAACTGAGTGATAATCAGAGAAATTTTGTGATTAAGTGATTAAATTCCTGGTAAAATTTATCCCATTTCCAAAACTGCAAAGCTGCCTCTCAGCATACTGAACTCTCTCCCTTTCTGGTAAAGTTAAATGATTTAGTATTGTGCAGGTACAATTTATGAAGGCCCTATTAATAAGAAGAAATAATCAAATTGTATACAGTGATTGGCTCATGAGGAAAGGAATGGCCATCTTGAACAGCTTGCAGTTTGCCTTTGCTGTGATAAATCGACAGAACAATCGAAATTCCTTGAATCTTTCAACCTCAAGAGTTTTGATGCATCATAAATCACAGATGAACCCAAACATTTGCAATCCAATGGATCCAGTGGACTAAGTCATCTTTTATGTTCAGTTTAAACGTATGATGGAGCATGGGTTTGGAGCGATCCAGCCAGTGAAGTATGGGCTTGTTGCCATGGGAAACATCCTAAAACACCGTCCGTGCATCTCTATGGTCATAAACTAAATTTTGTGCACTGCCACACTTGCCAGAGGCCACCTATCTCCTTGAAAGCTCAGTTCTTCAGGATTTCTCTTGCGAGTCATAAGACATTCACTGATGTGCAAAAAAGACATCAGCCTAGCAGGGAATCAAACTGTTCAGCTGTTTAAATCCTGATGAGCAGGCCAGTTCATTCAGCATTTAACTGCATACTGTCACTGTTGATCAGCAGCCTTAATGTTTTGGAAGAAATAGCAACAACTGCAGCCGTTGTGCTTTTTTCAAAACTGCAGATTTTCCAGCATTTGTGATGTTCGGAAGTATGGAGTGTACAACAATACCTTAAAGAGAAAGATTCAGACTTGGCATTTACTCACATGAGCCCTTGTGCCATAAAGGTGCTATAAAGGGCCTCCAACATACAGGTGTTCAATCACTTCTGCTTGCACCTGTGAGCAGTTTGGGTCAGATGTTGTGTTATACTTGAGTCTGTCAACATCTGACCACAGTGTCTACACTACAGTTCTACAGTTGTGAAGTATCTCCCACATGTAATCCTTTGTTTTTACCACAACATCAATGTTGAAACCAGAGACGTCTGTAAATGCTCCCTGTTGCTGAGCGTAAAGCATGAACTTTTAGTTCAAAGAGCGGAGCCACTTACTGATTAAAAACACATTTCTTTCTCAGAATTATTTTGAGGCAAAAGCCAAATTAAAAATGGCTGTTAATCACACAGCCCAGGTGGCATTTATAGGTGGTATATCCTAGAAGAAAAGTAGAAAAGGAGATATACAGGATTCTGTGATGATAATCTGAAAAAAAGTTTGTGTTAAAGCAGTTAAAGGCTGCATTGCCTACAGTTATAGTTTTTTTTTAATAGAACAGATGGAATGATGTGATGTGTAATCCTCATAAAGCCAGCACCTTCACCCACATTACATTATTTTTCCACAGTTATTACTTAAGATAAATCTCATTTAGAATGTAAAAGCATCTAATGAGACCACATGGTCTGATCTAAAACTGAGGCGCCATCCAAAATTAAAACAATTACATACCTGACGATCACATAAATGAACTTAACTTCCATGTTGTATGACAAACCTCTGGTGGCCCTGCAAACAAGCCACAAACCTCCAGTTCACTATGTCGTCCTGTGCCATTAACAGGTACTGGAAAGTGTCCAAGTCCAGTCTCTTAAGCTCCGGGCTGCTTTGTCCGGGCATGCTGTGTTGTTAATTAATAGGAATAAAAATATAATTAAAATTTGATTAGTTTTATATTGAATATTTTTTCTCTTCAAACAAGCTGATAGCTGCTACTGTGGTTTGGGTTCCTGCAGCCTCAGAGAGCCGCAAGCTGTTTTCATTCACCTCCCATCAAACCGAGGTAGCTTCAAATCTGTAAAACTACAACAACAGGGTTTATGATACTGGTGATCGTAACAATCTCCCATCATGGGGTATATGTGAAAAGGAAGTACCTGTTTAGATCATGTCTGACAAAAAAAAATGAATGAAATGACTATGAAAGTCATTTTCATAGCTGTTTTCTATATTTTTTGACACAATCCGTGTTCTGCTAATGTACCTTAAATGTTGTCTCCAAAAAAATTCTTTTGGTGAATGTGCTTTAGAGTTGTGGAGACAACTCCATAAAATAGATATGATGTCAGCCACAACCAATGAAATAAAACATTATATTTTATGGGGGAGTTTTAAAATTGCAAAGGGATCAAGTCTGACAAACCATCATCTCACTGTTGTGCTGCAACACTTGAAATTGAGTCATAAATAGCAATTAGTGGTGGGACTCGATTAAAAAAATTAACCTAATTAATTAGAGGCTTTGTAATTAATTAATCTCAATTAATCACATATCAATATTTGACAGGAGAAGCAACATGTTTTGTCATTTTGTTGTCTGTGCTAGCTGCAACATGTTTGGCATTGAGGTGGTAGCGGAGGTTTGAAGAGCTCTGGATAGGAAAATTATTTCCTGGACAATTTGTGCTCACATCCAGATTTACACCCGGTAGTTGTTTTCCACCAAACTCAGCAACGACTTCTTGTCTTTTTTTTTTAAATTTTATTTTATAGACACGCAGCAAATGATTTGAACTCGCGTGGAGAACGAAACTTCCGGACATGGGATGCCCACCCTACTGACTGAGCTACTTCCGGAACTTGTGCGAATGTTCCGCGCTGTTCGGAGTGCAAAAATAAATTGCAATTAAATGTGTTATTTTTTTGTCACGTTATTTTTTTCTGTAATTAATTAATCGTAAGTAACACAATAAAGTCCCAGCCCTACTAAAAAAAAACTTAATATTAGATCCATTGCAGCCTCATTTTATTATGAAAATATTTATTTTAATTGAATTATTTTTCTTCGTCCTTTTCAGACTCCGAAGTCTCGGCGGGGGGAGTCGGTGTGGGACGCCCCCCCCGCTCTGGCGGCTCTGGTGAAGCGGGTGTTCGTGTCGATGGTCGGCAGCAGAAGAGACCACAGCGTGTGTGCGGTGGGACGCAGCGGGACGGGTAAGACCACGGCGTGCCAGGCCTTCACACACGGCCTCCTCAGACTGGCCGGTACGACCGGAGAGAAGATCAGCGGTGAGTCGAGCGGCTGCACGCCTCCACACACACACACACACACACACACACACACGGCGTCCTGACTGCTGATTGGTGTGTTTCGTCTCCAGTCGAACGCGTTCAGGCCATGTTCACCATCCTGAGGTCCTTCGGCTGCGTGAGCTCTCAGCACAGCGACGCCTCGTCTCGCTTCGCCATGGTCTTCTCGCTGGACTTCAACCACGCTGGACAAGCTGCTGCTGGACACCTACAGGCACAGAACACACACACACACACACACACACACACACACGTTTAACACAGTCAGACACGGTTACGTACAAAGTTACTGACGTCCCCTTCTCCACCTCCTCTCCTCCATCTGCTGCTCCATCAGACCATGATGCTGGACAAATGGAGAGTGTGTCAGACTACGGAAGGAGAGAGTAACTTCCTGGTCTTCTCTCAGATGCTGGCAGGACTCAGCACAGAGTTAAGGTAATCCCCACAGGTGGAAGTAACTAAGTACATCTACTCAGGAACTGCACTTAAACTGCTCTTCTTCTTTTGTTTTCGTTGTTCTGATTGAGGAACCTGAAGCTGCAGGATTACAAACTTTACCTTCAAATATGATTGTAAATGAACAGAGCACTTCTACAGTGTTGTATTAGTACTTTTACTTATGAAGTAGTTACTTTAATACTTAAGTATTTCATATGTAACAGTTCCGTGGATTATGATGTAACTTGCAAACATGTGCTGATGTTTCTCCATCAGGACGGAGCTGCAGCTGCATCAGCTTCCTGAGCTGAACTCTTTTGGTATCGTTCATCCCACAAAGGTACAACACACACACACACACACACACACACACACACACACTTCATTTAGCTGCTGCTGACTCACACTGTCATGGCCGCCTGGGAAACTTGAACAGAACCGTGTTGTTGTTCCTGTTATTGACCTCAAACTTTCCTCAGAATCAGTCAGAAAGTTAAACTGCGAGTTTGTTTATAAAACAGCTGTTTTCACTCTTTTCCTTCTATTTTATTCCTCTAACGTATCAGCTCCTCTCTTCTGTGTTCTGGTGGCTTCTTCTTCCTGAATCCTGCAGCTCTTTGCAGGCTGACTGACCTTTGACGTGTCGCAGCAGTGAAATCAGCCTTTCTCTTAAAGTCTGTTATATAAAATCGGTTTGTATCGGCGTCCGGTCGGGTCTGCGGCAGTAAATCACGACGTGTTCAGGACTGAAAACCCAAAGTTTAAAGCTTGAAATGGTTCCTGAGCTGCAGAACGAAGACGTGACTCCTGCTCGGCTGGTTGGACAAACGCTGCGGCCGACTCTGATCTCATGCAGCGAAATGTGAAGAAATAAAAATAAGAGTAAAACAGTTAGTCACTCTTTTGTTTACTCTGCTGCTGCGAGTGCAGAGCTCGTGTTCAGGTGAAGCTTCAGTGGAAGAAAAATACACAAACAAGCCTGAAAATAGAAGCATGAAGACGTGAAACGATGCAGTGAAGATGTTGTTGTGAGATGTGACTCAGCTGTTATTAAGAGGCTGATCTCAGACAGACCGCCCCCCCTCTCTCAACCCCCCCACTTCCTGTCTGTGTGCTGTCAGGTTGAGGAGAAGCAGCGAGCGTCCGTCGCCTTCACCAAGCTGCTGACTGCCATGGAAACGCTGGGCTTCTCGTCCGGCGAGCAGAAGGCGATATGGCATGTTCTGGCTGGTATTTACCATCTGGGAGCCGCCGGAGCCTGCAGAGGTAACAGCCATTCATCTTCATCTCCATCTTCATCTTCATCTTCATTGCTCACACTCCAGACACACACACACACACACAGGTTGGTATACTTGTGAGGACACGAGATGAGATGAAACAGAACTTCATTTATCTCCGAGAACAATTTAAGAAACTGATGATTCAGTTTTCAGTTCTGTTCTAAATACACACATATAAATATAAAAAGTAACGTACTGCTGCAGTTTGGAGTAAAATAATGTTCTTTTTACTCCACTACTGTAGTAACTAGTTACTTTGCAGAGTAACATTTTCATTAAAAAGCATTATTAACAACTTAAAGCATTGAATCGAGGCCCTTTATCACGTTTCAGACATCTGTGAGTTTCTGTCTGTTCAAACAAAGAGACGTTTCAGTGAAAAAACATGAAATAAAGACAATTTATTTGTCATTTTACAACACAAATAGAATGAACATACAAAGATTTACATTTAGAATACAACAAAATAAAATATTACATATTTATCAACTCAAATCATAAAATTAAATCAATGATTAGAGGAAAGTTTGGATGATAAATATTTGATTTGTGCATCAGAACTTTGTCTTTCCTTCTTTTCTTTCATATTTATCATCTTTCGGACCCTCAGATTCATCTGTGACCCTTTGGGGGCCCAAACCCTATGTTGGGAACCACTGGAATAAAACTAGCTAACTGTATGTGAAGTAGTGACAGTAAAATCACCATCTCATTGAGAACTTTTACTGCTGATACTTAAAGTACTTTTCTACTTGTACTCGAGTAATACTTTAGAAGCAGATAGTTTTTCTATGAATCCTGAAGCGGGGGGTCTTTGGGTGCTTTGTCCCCCCGTAAACTGACCGGGTCCCCTCTTCGTTCAGTGGGCAGGAGGCAGTTTGTGAGCTTCGACAGCGCTCAGGCGGCCAGCAGCGTGCTCGGCTGCGAGGGGGAGGAGCTTCACACGGCCGTCTTCAAACATCACCTCCGACAGCTGCTGCAGAGAGCCACCGGGGGCAGCAGAGAGAGGACGGCTGCTGCCGAGTCAGAGGAGGGTGAGACGCACACACACACACACACACACACCCACACACACACACTCTCAGGCTGGAATAATCAGGTTAAGCAGAAACAGCTCTCCGGCTCTCGGTTCCTCTCTGAGATCAGGAGTTTCCTCAGACACACGGACGATTTTCTGTCTCCTTTTTTTAGACTTTAGATTTAATTTATTGAGTTAGTTCCAGTTTTATTCAATTGAACTCTCAAAGTCAACAACAGATGTTTTACTCGCAGAGTTCTTTGTGGGAATCATTGCAGCAGCGACACAAGATTTTCTAAATGCAGAACTAACAACATCTAATGTTTCCAAGAATAAATGAAGAAATATTAAACTGTTTTTGTTTTTGACTAAACTTGGTCTAAAAGTATTGGAACAGTCTTTAAAAAAAACCCTCCACAGCTGCAGAATGAAAGCAGGAACAAACTGAATGCTAACATGCTAACGTGCTAACATGCTAGCGTGGTGCATTAAGTGAAACATCAGGAGGTCAGAGAGTCATGGAGGCGACCATGAACAGCTGTGATGAATCAAACCTGAGTGTTGGACGTCTTAATCAAACACGCAGCATGTGTGTGTGCGTGTGTGTGTGTGTGTGTGTGTGTATATGTGTGTGTGTGTGTGTGCGTGTGTGTGTGCGCGCGGTGCGTTCAGGTCCCAGACTCACAGCTGTTCAGTGTGTGGACGGGATGGCTGCTGGACTCTATGAGGAACTCTTCACCGCTGTGGTTTCGCTCATCAACAGGTAAACAGCTCACCTGTCGTCCACCGAGAGTCAGCTGACTTTGAGCTCTGAATGTTCGAACTGTTCATGAACACACCACCAGGTTTCAGTCTGTAAAACACAAACCTGTCGGCTTTTGCAGCTTTGGACAGAAGTGTGGTTTCTCCTCTGAGTCTCAGCTGATCTGAGCTCAGCTGCGTCTCCGTGTCTTCATGCTTCAGTTTCTGTCATTTAAATATTTTTCTGTTTTCTGTGAATAAATGAGTATAAAAGTTACCTGTTAAGCAGGTAAACAGAAGTTCTTGTGAGCTTGAACACTTAAAAATCCCTTTTTCATGATGTTAAAGTCGTCTGACGAGTTAAACACAGATTCTTGGGGGTGACTGAGCTGCTCTGTGATGAATAAAATGATCAAAATCACATTAACAAGCTGCTTCATTGAGGCGATGAACACATGAGTGTGTGAGTAATCAGTCTGTCTGCGTCCTGTTTATCTCCCATCATGCCACATTCATCAATGACCCCGACTTCTGGACACGTTTCCGCTCACACACTCTGTTTTCTTACATAAATTTCTGTCGATGTTGATCATTTTTGTTCTTCTTGAAGACATTTGTCTGTTTTTCATGCTGGAACTTGAAGCAGCCGCCTGCTCACATCAGTCACACCTTCCTGTATGACATGACACGGTGCTGTGTGTGTGTGTGTGTGTGTGTGTGTGTGTTCGGTGTGTGTGTGTGTGTGTGTGTGCAGGGCTCTGAGCAGCCAGCAGCTGACGTTGGCCTCGGTCATGGTGGTGGACACGCCGGGCCTGAGGAGCCCGAGACACTCTGCAGAGGAACGAGGAGCCAACTGGTCCGAACTGTGTCACAACTACCTGCAGGAGAGGCTGCTGGAGCACTACCACACACACACCTTCACACACACGCTGGAGAGATACGCACAGGTAACACACCTGTCCTCTGACGTCTCACTGCAGGCAGATTGGTAGCTTTTATTGAAGCAGTTTCTGATGGATTTATAGAGTCAGTGAAGGCAGCACGCTGATGAAAACACAAGTGTCTCCTGTCTTCATGGTTCCTCATCAGTTCTTCTCAGTTTTAGATCAATAATAAATACATAAATGGCTCCACTCGTGTTGCAGGAGAAGATCCCCGTGGAGGTGGAGAACCCGGAGAACAGCCCAGCTGAGGTGGTGTCGGCCATCGACCAGCCGCCTCCGCAGGTAAACATCCCATAATGCATTTTGTCTCAGCTGCTTTCGTGAGTTTGACCTGCTCGAGATGATCAGTGTCTGCTGCCTCCACTTTTACCATTTTGGATTTGGAAGTTCTGGAGGAACAAGCTGGAAAAACAGAAGGTTTGACTGAATCCTGCAAAGATCTGAAAGGTTTATTCCAGACGAGGGAGGAAGATTCACAGGAAACAGGAAAGTCTCAGGCTGGTTTTCAAAATAAAACTTCTCTAAACTCAGAGGAACCGACTGAAGCTGCTGAGATCCAGACGACAGAGGAGACGAGTTTATAAAACGCTGACACGCTCGAGTCGTCTTATCGTTCAGAGCAATAAGCTCCAGCAGCAGCAGGTTGGACAGAAATGATGTTTTCACAACAAACGGAGAACATTAACCGGGTGGAGGCTGTTGGAGGAGCAGAGAGAAGCTCCTCCACCTTCTCTGCATCTTCATCTTTAATGTGTATTTACATTTATTATCCTTTGAAAGTGATGTAAAGATGCATAAAACTGCTGTTTCCTTTGAAAAGTGAAACATGTTGTTGTAAAATGTTTCTGTCTTTGTTCCTCTCACTTCCTGTGTGTGTGTGTGTGTGTGTCTGTGTGTGTGTGTGTGTGTGTGTGTGTGTGTGTGTGTGTGTCCTAGGTCCGGGCAGCAGATGGAGACCCCAGAGGTCTGCTGTGGGTTCTGGATGAGGAGATGGTGACACCAGGCTCCAGTGAGAACAGAGTCCTGGAGAGAGTGTGTCAGTATTACAGCAGCTCGGGTAAGAACACACACACACACACACACACACACACACACGGTGCCTCTCAGTGTGTGTATTCAGAGTGTGTGTGTGTCCCTGCAGTGCGTCAGTGCGAGCAGCCGCTGCAGTGTGAGCTGAACCACCTGATGGGCTGCGACCCGGTTCGCTACGACCTGACGGGCTGGTTCAGTCTGAACCAGAACAACCTGTCGTCCCTGAACGCCACGTGCCTGCTGCAGAACTCCACCATGTGAGTCTGAGCCACACTGATGGATGAGTGTGTGTGTGTGTGTGTTCTGATTGGTCAGTCTGTGTCTGTGTGGATTACTCGAGTACTCTTACTCTTACTCTAACCAAGAGTAGGGCAGGTCACGCCAGGAAAAGCAGTGGGATCGATAATCGGCTGTAATGATGTTTTACCAGGTTTTTCAGAGCGTCACGTTAAATTCTCTCCATTAAAACTCTGCTGAGTGAACAGTCGTCACTTCCTGTTTGCAGGCGTGTGATTGGACGAGCAGACTGATGTGTCGGGATGTTTTGTTGTTAATAACAGCTGGTTCTGGAGGAAATGAGGTTCTTCACGGGTTCACAGGAAGGAAGGAGATGAATTTATCTCTTTATGATTCCATCCATGAGTAGATGACAGGATGTGATCAGGTTGAGGGTCTGGGGGGGTTTTGTCAGGTGGGGGTCAGTAATATTCACAGATTTTCAGTATTTAAAACACATTTCAGTGAGAGCAGTTTGGTAATCTGATTACTCTGTACATGCCGTCGTACCGTCAGCTTCTCCTTGTTTTCCTCAGAGATGTGGTGAAGGCCATGTTCACCCCCCGGATCTCCCTGCCCCCCCTGTGTCGGGGCCTGGGGGGTCTGGAGGGGGGCAGCCAGCGCTCGCTGCAGAGGAACGGCACCATCAGGAAAACCTTCAGCGGCGGGATGGCGGCCATCCGCAGACACTCGCAGTGCATCGCCGTCAAACTGCAGGCGGTGAGCGTTCCGGCACACACACACACACACACACACACACACACACACACACACACACACACATCATGTCCTCAGAGTGTGTTCGGAGCGTCAGCACACCCCGGCTCTCTGTCTCCGCCCTGCAGGACGCTCTGGTGAACCTCATCCGTCGAGCTCGTCCCGTCTTCCTGCAGTGCGTCAGCGCGAAGGTGGACGGCGGAGGTTTCGACGCGGCGGCGCTCAGAGTTCAGCTGCAGTCCACGCAGATCCTGTCGGCGCTGCAGCTGCACCGCACAGGTCAGAGTCACGTCTGTAACTCAGTACATTTACTCGAGTACTGCACTCACAGGCATTCTAGAATAGAATAGTCTTTATTGTCATTGTACAAGTACGACGAAATTGAAAGTGCAATCTATTAAAAAGTGCATACTTATAAGTTCTACTCCACCAGGGCTCAAAGGAGAGATGTACTTTACTTACATGACATTTTTGTCACTAAATGCTTTAAAAATTGAATATTTTTTGCACAGAAAACATTAAATTTAAACATTTTTTTACATTTATTTATTTACTTCTTTGATGATTATTTTAGCAAAAAGTTTTCAACTCAAATTTTGCATCTTTTCCTCGTCATTATTTAAATAATTCAAAAGTTTCATTGAAGAACTGGTGTCGAATGTAGAGTTTTTACCTGCAAACACACAAAAGGACGTTTGAATGTGTTTATGAGTGTGAATGATTCATCAGCACAGCGGCCGACTGTCCGACTCCTCAGGAAGATGAAACCGCTGCACGTACAAACATCTGTGTAACTCACATCTGCTCACAGCTGCACTGCAGTGCGTTTAAAGCAGCATATAAACCCTCAGATTCTGTTTATAAATGCTGCATGCTGGGAGAGCGTCACCTGCTGAATAAAACATGAGCTGAAATCATTAAAAGAAGTTGGCTCCAGATGTTGAATTTTAAAATAAAACGCGTCTCCGGAGAAAAAGAAGCGAAGAAGCTGCAGCCAAAAGCCACAAAGTGAACACGTTTATCCACTTTGCTCCACTTTACTTCCACAACTCTGCCGGCTTTTATCTGCACGACGCTGCCAAGGAAACGCAGCCGCAACTCAAGATGTCTGCAGAAAAAACCACAGTCTGAATTTAATAGATTAAAGGATTAAAGTTGGAGCAGTGGAGCTGATCTGGGAGCAGTTCAGCTGCAACACAAACAGAAAACTGTTGGATCCACATGAACGCAGAGACGTTGTGGATCCTTTTCAGTTCGGTTTGAAATTCTTTCAGATTGAATTAAAGTTGGTGGAGAACGCGGCGTGCAGACCTTCATCCTGAGGCCATGATGATGAAAAAACATCCAAGGATGAAGCTCCAATCCTTCAAACCTTCAAAATAAAATGCCAACATGTTTGCATGTGATGGATTTTCTTCCACTGCAGCCAAACAGACTAAAAACCATCAATTTAACCTGAAAAACAAAATAAATCACATCAGACCTCGAATGAATGAATGAATGTTGTTCTGCAAAAGAAGCGAAGCACAGAAACCGACAACAGAGAAAGAAAAGCGTCAGAAAAATGAAAAGAAATTCATGTTTATCTTCAAACAGTCTGTTAGGAAAAGAAAAAGTTAGACAACATGACAGACAAACCGTCTGTATTGATCGATTGATTGAATGTTTGTGTTTTTAAGTGTTGAATCATCTGTAATCTTTTCACTTCCTGTTTCCTCTGAGCTGCTTTTCTTTAACGTCTCGTTTCCTTTAAACTTTCATTCTGCTTCAGTTTCTGCAGAGACGAGTAAAGTTTTTTCTCTCTGAGCAAAATGTTTTCATTCACTTTTCTGGATCCGTTGAACCTTTGAATCCAGACGTGAAGTCACACTCAGAAGGTCTTGACCCGGTTCTCCCTCTCAGGTTATCCGGAGCACATGACTCTGAGCGACTTCAGGTGTCACTTCCAGGCGTTGTCTCCTCCCATCATGAAACGTTACGCTTCCATGTTCGTCAGCCATGATGAGAGAAAGGTGAGCAGCTCACGTTCACGACGCTCTGCAGCTCTGAATGAACCTGAACCTGCTGACCTCCTCTCTCTGTGCCGCAGGCGGTGGAGGAGCTGCTGGTCGACTTGGATCTGGACAGGAGGAGCATCGTCGTGGGAGCCAGCAGGGTGAGAGCAGCTCTGAGCTGAGGAACATGAACCAGCACGATGTGACGACGTGTGATGGATCTTCTTGCTCCTGTGTCTCAGGTGTTCATGAAGCGAGGTGTGCTGCGTTACCTGGAGCAGCAGAGGGACCAGCAGGTGACCGGCTGGTTGGTGAACCTGCAGGCGGCCTGCAGGGGGCATCTGGCCCGGCAGAAGTACCGCAAACTGAAGGTGAGCGTCTGATGAAGAAGAAGATCTCTGATCTTCATGCTCGAGACAAACTGCTGCTTATAAAGAGCTAAAAGTTCTGATGCTGTGATTTATTAAACTATGTGTGTGTGTGTGTGTGTGTGTGTGTGTGTGTGTGTGTGTGTGTGTGTGAGCAGGTGCAGCAGATGGCCGTCAGGTGTCTGCAGAGGAACCTGAGAGCTCTGAGGGCCGTTGCAAAGTGGACCTGGTGGAAACTTTTCTGCAGAGTGCGCCCCCTGCTGGACGTCAACATGGACAACGAGAGGCTGCGGGCTAAAGAGGTACACACACACACACACACACACACACACACACACACACACACACACATACACATGCACACACACACACACATAAAACACTAAAGCTTTTAAGATGGAAGGACTGATGCTGCTTAGCTTAGCTTAGCTTAGCTTAGCTTAGCTTAGCATTAAGACCGTTTCCTGGTCCTGCACACTCACAAAGCTTGTTTGGAGATAAGTGGTTCTCAGAGGACGGCCAGGCTGCAAACAGATGCTGATCCTGCAGAATCTGATGCTTCGCTGTGGATGGAAGTAACTAACAGGATGAAAGTAACTAACAGGATGAAAGTAACTAATAGGATGAAAGTAACTAACAGGATGTAAACGAGCTGCAGCTTCAACACCTGCAGGTCATGAAGCTCAGAGCTGCGTTTCCCTGAACGGCTTCGTCCTTCTGCTCCGTCTCATCGTCTCGTTGTTCCTCCAGAGCCTGAGTCAGCTCACTGTGGAACCTGAACACACACACACACACACACACACACACCGA
>JAQMCX010000027.1:12002808-12030749 GCA_029814765.1 Acanthurus leucopareius | reverse complement strand
GGCCTCTCTGTGTTGTTTGGTGTCATCTCCTCCCCGCGTCTCGTCGGTGGAGAGAGAGAGAGAGAGAGAGAGAGAGAGAGAGAGAGAGAGAGTCTGAGGCAGCCTTTGAAGTATTGAAATAAACGCTGTTGCGGGCTTTTTTTTTTACTGTGCGGGAATGTTCAGTCCAGGCTGCTCAGGCATCCTGAGAGAGTCCATGTGGACCGGAGCCCACTCGAGTGCGTGGGAGAGAGAGAGAGAGAGAGAGAGAGAGAGAGAGAGATCACCTGTCAACAAGCTCTGCGGTTGCACTGTTTGTCACGCACAGAGTGGGAGTCTGCACGGGGCATCCCTTCAGTTTGAGCATCAGGACGGAAACTGCAGAGCAGAATCAACAGAAAGTGAGGAAAGTTGAAGGTGCAGCAGACAGATGGAGGAGGATCATCTTTTAAAAAGACTCAGAAACTGTTTAATGTCTGGAAGCTTCTGTTGGTTAATGAGATTATTCGCTGCTCCCAAAGCTGCACAGACTCCTTAAAAACACACCTTTACTTTATCATGGGAGTATTTTCTTAAATTCATCCTGTAAGCTCTGATTCACATTTCTCAAAATGAATTCTACTAACATGTGGCTCCATCGAGCATTTTAATGAGCGGCTGCAGTGTAATTGATTTAGTAGCTTTTTAATTTATGCACAAAAAAAAATCACTGGACTAAAAGTGCTATGGACCCATTTTGGGTTGAGAGACAACAGATTCTGCATCATTCTGAGCCAGACTCTGGTGTTTTAGTGTGATTGCTGGTTAATTTTCATGAACTGTACACAACAGAGTCAGTGGGATAAAAAAGGAGCCAGTGTGCGTCAGCGAGTCGCCCACCCAGAGCTGGAGTTATTTTTATTTTACTGTTGGTTACCGGATCAAAACAACCCTCCGCTGGGTGGGTTTCTTATCCATTAACGCTGCTCAGGTTGACCCTGCATTGTGTCGGTGCTACGGTGACTCAGATTCATTTCAATCCACTGATTTGTACATTAATGCATATGTGTACACATGGAAGCGCTGGCAGTAGAAGAAGCATAAAGGGTTAATTCAAAGAAAGAAGGAAACACTCAGAGGTTATGTTGAACCGTCCATCCATCCATCCATCCATCCATCCCAGCCTCTTCGCTCTGTGGCCTTCATCTTTCTTCATCCTCTTTTCTTTCAATAACACAATCACCTAAATATCAGCAGCTCAAAGTCTGTGTCACTTAAAAGTAATCAAATGATGCTTTGAGGATTTGAAATGATGCTTTTTTTTTCCTGTGAGCTACAACATCTCCAGTGGTTCATTAGGGGATAAATAACCTTGGTGATGTCATCAGGGTTACCTGGTCTTTGGTCTTGGATGCTACAGATGTGGACAGCTGCACAGGAAGGAGCCAAAAGCTAAATAACAGCACAAATACTTAAACCTGTTTATGGGAAACTATATATTCAGGTTCAGACTGTGGAGACGCAGCGCTGAGTGTGAATCTGTGCCAAAGTTCTGCTTGTACAGGATCCCTCGGATTTATGTTCATGTCTGTTTGGGTGATTTATTTTAAGCCCAAAGCCAACGTTTTAACAGCTATCACAATCTTTTATCTAAGTGTTTTATTCCCAAACCTTCAGCATCCTTATCCTTCGTCTATTTAGGTTAACTTCACCTTAATCACGTCATAGCGTCAATGATCTGATATTGTAGAGAGGAAGAGTTTAAACATGTTGGTATTAGCCATTAAAAAGGAGAGATTTTGTATTTTTGTCGAACATTTACGCTGTTTATTGGCCACATGGTTGGTTTTGTCTCATTGTGTGGCTGATTCAGGGTCAGTTTTCTTTTACAAATTATTCAACAATATTTCCTTGAAATTTCATTTGGTTGTACAAAGTTCTGAGTGGGCCAAGAAAAGCGCCACCTACTGGCCTAAAACACGGGGGAGTTGTATTGAAAACTTCTCCTGAAACGAAGAAGAAGAGGATGAAAGAAGCACTTCCGGGTTCAAGTTCTAGAGGGCGCGCGCGGCGTGAACTCGCGGGACGCCACCAGAGATATAGGATGTAGAAGACGCCACCTACTGGATACAATGGGACAAAAAACAGACGTTTGTTTCATCTAAAATAAATATTCACCATTTAAAATACAAATTTTAGCAATGAAAAGCAAACTGGCCGGAAGTAGGGAAGTTAATATTAACGAAGCTCACCCATAGTGATGTAGCAGGCTAACGTCACAGGCTAACCTTAGCTAACGTTACAGGCTAATGTTAGCTAACTTCACGTAGGAAGGAAGGAAAACAATGGTCTGGCTAACCTGGTAAGTTATATATATACACACACACCTTCAAATGGCAACGATTTAACACATATGGAGGTGATTTGGATTTATTTTTGAAGTTAAGCACAAGGCACTGGTTGCTAGCTTACTAGCTTTAAAGTTAAAATAAATAAGAGCTCATGTTAGCTAGCATCTTTACATTAATAACAACAAACGTCGCATTATCTGCCTTTAGGTGATCAAAGCACATGTAACGTTTTTCACTTTTTTATTCTTTGTTGTTTGTTTTAATTTCCATCGAACATTTTGTTCCAGGAGATTTAATCACTTTTACTCCTTGATTTTATTTTGAAAATCCAGAATGACGGTACGTCCAATAGATCGTCAGTTACAAACACGCGCATCTCACATGAATCAGCTCACAGAGGGGTTCCGTTCACTTCCCTCGTGTATCGGCACAATTATCGATCTGTACGTGCAGCCGCACACAACTACAACAACAACACACACACACACACACGCACACACACACACACACACTCGGTCTCGCGCTGCATCATCGCTTTCATCTTCGTGTTGCTGTGTGTGTGTGTGTGTGTGTGTGTGTGTGTGTGTGGTTTAAATAAGATCAACCAGCAGAGATGTAATGTCACAGAACGTGTGACTGTGTGTGATTATTTGTGTATTTGTGTTATTGTGCAGATTGTGTGTGTGTGTGCAGATTGTGTGCGTGCGTGTGTGTGTGTGTGTGTGTGTGTGTGTGTGTGTGTGTGTGAAGATAGGCTGGACAACTACGTGGTCTAATTTCTCGGGGTGAGACTGATAATCTGCCAGAAAGACAGCTTGACAGCTGAGTGCAGATTCGACTCTCCAGCTGGGCAGCAAAGCCGACCGCGGCTGCAGCATCATGGAGCCTTTGTATCGACCCACAGCGGCGTCGCTTTGTTGGACAAAGTTTGCTGTGAATGCATGTTGGCTTCTTTCTGAAAAATATAGATCCTCTCTCTCTTTTTTTTTGTGAGCTCAGTCATCTTGTGAGCCGCCTTTCTGCTCTCATCACATCACCTCTCATGTTTCCTCTCCACCTTCCTTCCTCTTGTCCTCTTTCAGTCGACTCTCTCCTCTTTTTTTTTTTCGCCCTGTGAGTGAGAGGAGAGAAAAATGGAAGTGAGGGGGAGTGAGAGGAGATTGTTTCTTATGGTTGAGTAACTCTGGCCTTATTATACAACTAGATCCCCAGGCTGCAAACTTTTGAGAATAAGCATCAGAAAGAGATTGAGAATGAGGGAAAGTGAGGCGCTGAAGGGAAGTTTGAGAAAGAAAAAGTAATAGAGAGTCTGAGCGAGGAGGAGTGCAACATTAAGCTGCTGTGGCTAGAAAATAAATGTGTTTTTAGATTTATGCTGCCTTAGGTGAGCTTCAGTATACAAAGCTTATAGTTGAATTAATTTAATGACAGGATTTACTTTTATAGGAAAAGAATTGAACGATTGAAAAAAAAACAGATTGGGAAATAATTTTTAAAGATTTTTTATAATCCATCCATCCATCATTTTTTCCTGCCTCGTTTCCAGGGTCGATACAAGGCAGAAAGAAAGTGAAACTCCCTCAGTTTGGGCAGAAACTGACTCCCTAACAGGAGGAAGCAATCTATCGTTTCCCCCTCAGACGAGGAGCTGCTGACTCTCATCCCGACAGCTTCACACTCCACTTCAAACTGCTCTGGAGTCTGTGAGCTGGAGGTCACGGTCGAATGAAGCCGGCTGATAAACCTGCAAACAGCAGAGCAGCAGCTTCCTACAGCCAAAACAGTCCGCTGATCAATCTCGACAATAATCAGCACATGAATCAATCGTAAAAGTGATAATATTTTAGAGATTCAGGTCTGAAAAAGAATATTTTATAACCTGTGTAGATGGTGATGTAGATCTCAATTCTGCTGCAGAGTGAGTTTGATAAACTTTGAGTTTTATCTCTGGAAAAAGTGATGCAGTGTGACGTTTGTGGCAAATTGTATTTAACATGTCAGTGGAGACGAGGAGCGGAAACACTTGGTGCTGTTCTTATCTCCTCATGTATCTCATCCCTGTGAAAATGGACTGTACAGTTCATCCATGAAAGACATTTGATTGGAGGAAGAGCCGGCAGAATCAGGTCTAAAGGCAGGGATACAGTCACAGCAGGGGGGAGAGAAGAGGTGCTTATAGGACTTCAGGAGAGACAGACACATGCAGGAAGTTGGAGGTGACCCCATTGTAATCAGCAGCTCTTGTGGCCCAGCGGCAGCAGCGGCAGCAGCAGAGCACAGGTGGGCTTAGAGGGGGTTTAACCTTTCATTTCCAGGAGAGCTCCCCGGAATATGAGCCCCTGATTAGCATGATTATACAGATCATTGTGCTCTTAATGAAGCGCCAGCGCTGTGTTTTCTGATGAAGTACACAGCTGCAGTCCGGGTTTAGAGGAATGTGACGGCGGTTCAGCACGTTCAGCCCGTTAACTATATGTTGCATCAACGGAGAGCATTTTTAAAGCTTAATAAATGTTTTTAAAGTGAATTTCCTGCTGGTTTCAGGTCTCAGAAGTGTGCAAATCAACCTGCAGAGACCTGGGAGTGTTAGTGGTAGATCACACTGTGTGAACGCGGAGTTATGGCTCTATTGTAGATTACTTATATGCATATTATATACGGAGTGTAAGACTGTCAGGAGGAGAGACAGCTGACTGTGTTTAACATCACTGCTGCTTCGTCCTGTAACACAGTCAGAGCTGATGATCAGTGTTTCCCAGATGTTTAACTGTAGATGTGAAGAAGTCGACTGCATCATCATCACAAGCTCGTTGCTGCCGTTCACTTTTCTTCAGATGCAAATCAAAAACAATTACTGCAGCATTAGTTTGCTGGGTGTAAACATTTATATTAACATATAACTGCATATGTTGTTGTTTTATTCCATCTACAACCCTGTGCTGCACAAAGATGAATAATTAACCTGATAACCTCGATATTTATTAGAAGATGTTATCATTGTCTTGCAGTCGTGAGTTGAGACAATTTCTTGTTGCATTCAAGGACACGTCCAAAACTAAGGTTAAAATAACATAACTATAGTGAGAAACATGTTGGAATCCATTTACTGACTTCTAATTTCCTTCACGAGATGCTTTTTAGAGGTTATTTCTTCCAGAATTTCATTCACTCAGTCGGAGTCTGAACCAGAGTGTGACTTCTTTAAACTGCTCAGTCACAACAGATTCTCATCTCAGCTTGTCTAACACTGATTTCACGCCCCTCAGTGGCTCACACAGATGCTCAAGCTACCTTTCAGCATCTGTTTGTGACGTGCAGAGCCTTCCTGTCAGGAGCTTTTGTTGTGAAATGGTTGGAGTTTTGACGGGTTTATGCACCAAAACTGCAACTTTACAGAAAAGAGGCCCAGTGTCCTGCAGTACAAAGAAAATAACATATTCACTTTTTTATATAGTAGTTTCTTTTTGTAAAAGCCTGCTGTTAAGTAAAAGTGTTAAATGTCCAATTTTAGAGAATTTTTAAATGCACAAAGAAGAAAATGCAATGAAACAACAAGCTTTAATGAACCAATCAGCTGTCTGACTAATGACTAAAACAAGAAAAAGACTCAAAAAAGGTCTGGAAGATGGTGTCCTGGGTTAGCTGCTTTACGTTCCAGCTACAGTCTTTCTGTTTGTTGCAGGGGTCTTTGTCCTGTTTCCTCTGGTGTTGTGTTGTGTGTGTGTGTGTGTGTGTGTGTGTGTGTGTGTGTGTTGATCCTTGTGAGTTTTTGCAGCTTTTGGAGGAGTGTAGACGAAGCACAAGCTGCCATCTCAATTAGTCCCTGCAGTCATTAGGACCAGAAGTGAGAGCTGCAGCATCTTGGTCTCTCACACACTCTGACATATGGTCTGGGCCTCTGCAACACACTTACCAGAGACGACAACATCCCAGTGAATTATTCAGAGTGGTGTGTGTGTGTGTGTCCGTGTGTGTGTCCGTGTGTGTGCAGAGCGGCGGTGGGGGTGGATGTGTCTCCCCTGATGTTCTCTTGGTTTTAACCTTCCTCTGTGTGCTCTGTTGACATCAAAGGAGGACGTTTGAATCCGTGGCAGGTCTTAACGCCTGCGACGTCTCCACCTCAGCAGGACTGCTTAGACCTTTGTCACCCAGTGTTGCTGTTTAAAGAGGTTGAAAGTGTGTGTGTGTGTGTGTGTGTGTGTTTGTTGTTCAGTGTGATTTGTTAGTGCCTGCTGCAGCATCCGGGATTATCCTCTCCAGGATGGCTGCAGGATTGCATGGATGCTGCTGACACTTCTGTACAATAGAAGCAATTAACTGAAGCTTAACTTTGTGCTCGTCTGTTTTAAGCCATAGATGTGTGTGTGTGTGTGTGTGTGTGTGTGTGTGTGGGCAGTTTAAACAAAAGCATTCAAGTTCTTCTGTTATCCATCTCAGCTCTTTAGTCTTCATTCATCACACGATTCAAAGAACAAGTTTCAAATGTGCACGAAGCTGTAAATGAATGAGATGAATCTGATTCACCTGCGTCGTCCATCAGTCATCAGGACTCATCGACCGTTTGTTGAAGCCGAAGTCAGTGTCGATTTAAAAAACATCAGATATACAGACGACATTTAGGTTGATGGAAATGTCTTTAAACAGAGACATGAATCCTGACAGAGATTCCTTGGATCTGATTCTTTTCTTTTGTGTTGTGATCAAGATAAATAGATGTGTGAGTGGATGCAATCATCTCATCTGAGGCTGATGAATCAGGCCTGTGGTTTGATGTCAGCGTCAGTAATTTGAGGGTCCTCAGAGGAGAAGAACAAGCCAAATATCTTAATTAAATTCTTGTAGAAAAAGAAAAATATCTCCTCTCTCGAAGACAAATCTATATTTAATGTCTGACTCCACAGCCGCGCTTAGAAAGGGCATTAAAAATGTTGTTCATTTTTGCTCGGCGGCAAATGATGAATTGTGATCCAAAGAGAGATTTGATATGGTTGTCTGGGATTAGAGTGACAATTTCGATTTTCAGTCTGACTGAGTTACGCACACACAGGCCTGTCCTGACACTTCGCCTTGTCAAACTCACTCAAAGCAGATTGGCACAATCAAGTGTGTCTGCAGCCAAGCCTTTTAAAAGGTTAATATTTCACTTCCCATTTGCCTCAAAGCTTACGCTAAGCCACTGCTCCGCTCCCGCTGCCTTTGATACGGGAATCCCACTGAAGTAGGTCTGTCAACGCTTTCGACAAACAAGCGCCTGTGTGTGAAAATTCACACCGTGCGACGCTTGTAGCGACGCTGATAGCTACGCCTGTCATGCTGTCGAGTCAGTGTGTTTGTCTGCCTCGACTTCACCTCGCAGGGTCTGAGGGAGCAGCAGAGACGAGCTGAGCATTGTGGGATAGAAAGGATGTCTGGGTGTTTTTTCACCGTGATTGGCTCCAGTCTGGGCCGTGAGGTTCGATGTATCGGCGCCGCTCCGCTCCGCTGCCCGGTCGGGGGATTGATTGATTGATTCCTGTCACGGGCTGCACAGAGTTCTCGCACTCACAAAGCCCCTCTGAGCTTTGGAGAAATTTATGGTCCAACAGTTTTGAAGCGTGATGAAGGATGAATTTGAAGGCTGAGGAGATGCAAAGCCTCCATCCAGACTCCAGCTTCCTGCAGGATGATGGCTGCCAGTCAGGCTCTGAGGTGGAGGACAGTTGTTTGTGTCAGATTGATCCACAGGAACCGACTTCTTCTTATGTTTGCCTGGTAGTTTCACAAGTTCCAGAAAAATCATTCAGAAAGCTCCACGGGAGTGAGGTGCTGCTGTTACTGCAGCTCAGACGTTCTGAGGCCGTTTTTCAAACTGAATTCATTGAGTCAACTGATGATAGAAAGGCAGAAACCAGGGGCTGACTGCTGGTTTTTACATGTTTTTATTTGGCTGTGTGTTTGAGATTGAATCCCTGCCCTCCAGGCAGTCCAGCATTTCCATTAACGTCCCTGCAAAATAAAAATCCACTCTCACAAACTTCAAATTTGCTTTCACATTCAACATTTTCTTGCTTGAGTTATAATTTTTTTTAAAGTTAAACTGTCATTTCATGATGATTTAGTCTAAGAACTGTTCCAGCTGTCTGCACAGAAGAATCTGAACCTCAGAATCAAGCATTTATCTTTAGACCCAACAGTCAGAAAACCAAAATTCAGATTAAAATATACATTTTTTATACATATTAAGTGTAAAAATTGAGTCATTCAATCCTCCTTTGTGATATTTAATGGCAACATGAACCAGTGTTGGTTTAATTTTAAAGTTTTTTTTTCTTGAACAGAACTCCTGCAGATCACTTTAAAATGCAATCTAAAGCACATTAATGCAACACTTCATGCGTGTTCGTGCTCCGTGCTGCTGTTTGCAGGCCAGGAACAAGTTCTGCTGCAGGACAAGAAAATCCAACTTATTCTATTTTTAATGGGGTGAAAATTCTCTGTAAAGCTGAGATGCTCAGTGAAAAGAAAACCAACACGTTCAACAGAAATACAAACATTCTGGATGAATTTTAATCTGATAATGAGATCAATTCCTTTTATTGTGATTTAATGTTAGTGTGCAAACTTGGTTCATGACCTCACATTTTTTAAGCCGATGTTTTAACTGATTAATCATAAAAAAGAAATTAATGGACATAAAGTAGAAAAAGGAGATAATGATGCATCATTAAACGAGTGATCCACCAAGACGCCATCGAGTGTGATTAATTATATAAAACCGATCTGTAGGACATCTGTGAAATGAGACTTGGCTGCCAAACAACAGTCATGATTGGGATGAAATCAGTCAAATTGCTTGGCACCGATCTGCAGCTGTGAAAGACACACTCACAAAAACATCCATACCTGCTAGATTTTGTGCATGTTGGCTCTGTTTTCGTTATTTTTCTCCCAATTCAGTCGATAACTAGCAGATCTCCTGAACAGTGATCCATTTCTGCTCAGCCATCTCTGACTTTTGATGGGAGTAAAGCTGCTGGGCATTGATCGACGCTAAGGTCAGGCCTGATTGATCGAAGCCTCAAAGTAAAATATATTTTACACCACCTGGAAAAAAAGCTCCTCACTGTAACATCCTGTTTAAAGACCGAAACGGACTTCAGAGGACAGAAATCTGCGAATCTTCTGCTTTTAAAGTGCATTTTTATTCTGTTCTGCAAAGGCGTCAGCTTTGCACTCAGATTAGTGATTTAATAACTGAATCAGTACCTTTGAAATTAAACTTGAATCGGAAAATTAAAATGAAAGGAAAAAGTGTGAGGATTTATTATTAACATCTGTGCAAGTTCATCAAAGCTGCTGCATATCTGGGTTTTATTACACAGCAGTCCGGTTTTGTTTCTTATCGCAGTTCACTTTTATATCCCTCCTGCCTAATAATTTATTGCTGGATGTTTTCCGTGTTGACATCTGGGTCACGGCCACCCTGAGGTTCAGGCTAAAAGCATCGCTCCTCTTCCTCTCTGACTCCTCTCACAATTGATGTGGCTGGTGAGGAGATACATCCACCTTTTCTTTTATTCATGGATTAAAAAGCACAGAGCTCACATACCTGTGACAGACCCACAGACCATGAACACACACACACACACACACTGAGAGCTGTGAGGTCTCTCCACCAGGAGACCTTTTATCCTGAAGGCCTCGGAGGTTAAATCGTTATCTTTGTGGATGTTAAAAGTCGTTGAGATTAAAAGCGTTTTGCTGATATTCTGCTGTAACACGATGATGTTGAAATCACATTTTAAAGGCTGAATCTCTTTAACTGCGAGTCACAGATGTGTTACATCATTTGAGACCAGTATTTCACTTAAAATGACCGTTTTACAAAACGCACCAGAAGCTTTCAGATGATCAAAGCCGCAAACTGCTGCTTGAGATCTTTAATCTATCGGCCTGAATATATTTCAATACATTTACTTTGCCATGAAATCCAACCATTAAAGTAAAATCCTCCTGGTGATAATATACATTTATATATTACATGTTTCAGTACAGACTTCCTGTCGGTGGCTCTCAGCTCAAAGCCCATTGGTTCCTACTGAAGACGTATATTTTTTAAAAATCACAGTTACATTTCAGTAATTTCCTTAAAAAAAGCAGCTGCTCAGTGTAGTTTTTATCAAACAAACAGGAGGAAATAGTTTGTCTATTTGGACTATTTTCAACAGCGGATTAATCCACATTTGGTGCTCCGCTGAGTATTTGGGGCAACAGGAGTGTGTGTGTGACAGTGTGTGATTGGGTCAAAATAAATAAGTGTAAGCAAGTGTAACAGTGAAGCTTCTTATTGTGTTAAAACCGTTTAAAACAACAATAAAAGCTTTGCGGCGCAGAAGAAGATGAGTGACACACGCACACGCACACACACATGCACACACACACGCACACACACACACACACAATGTGTTGACAGTTTTGGTGTTTTCATGGGAAACATCATGTAAAATATCAACAGGAAACTCGACGCGTTGCTGCAGTTGAGGCGTAAATAATGAAACTGACGATGGCTGAATTTGGTTTCAGGGTCCTAGTGCCCGCTGGATCATTTCCACACTGATGTGGTTTACTGGGACACTTGATCAGAACGTTCTGCTTCTTATTGTCTTTGTTTGCATCCTGTCTCTCTTTGTTTGACCTCTCACCTTTTTGATCATGGTGTGTTTAAGTCTTTGGTTTTTTCTGAACTCTTTAGAGCTGAGATGCTTCTATTTTTTCGTCCTTTTGGACTTTGTCGAAGTTACCTTTTGTTTACTCTAGTGTCTTGTGTCTGCGATGTTTTCCATAATTTGAAGTGTGAATCCTGAATCGTGACACATTTCTTACATTTCAGTATCTGAACTTTGTCTGACTTGAATCTGACGTATCAAAGAGTCTCTGAACAGTTTCTGCTTTCTGAGATAACAGATAAAATATTTAACTGTTTCGAAACCTGATGAAAAGCTGTTTTCTTGATTTTTATATTTAACTCAAATGAATAGAGACTAATGAAAACAAACAGTATGCTGAAAACCTTCCTTTAACGTGACATTTTTATCTTATAAACCGCAGTTCACGAACTGGAAAGTCGTCATTTTTGAGGAAAAACTGATATTTTTTTCGGTCTGTGGAGGGATAGAGCTGTCTCTTTCCTCTGGCATCAACTGGCATCACTTTCTTCCATCACTCCCCTTCCTCCCCCTCATCTCCTCCCCCCTCAGCTCTTCCCGCTGCTAACTGGAGGCAGGCAGGAGTGTGAGGAGAGTTTCAATGACTTGTGGCATCGAGTGCACTCGCACACAGTGATGTTTCTGCTCAGCGGAGCAGCTAACAAACATGTACATGTCAGCGCACACACACACTCACACACACACTCATAGTCACATTTGTATTACTGCTGCAGTCTTATTAAAAACTGTATTCAGTCTCTAACCATTCCCCCTAATCCTAACCTTTACCATTACTAACTCTGACATTTCCACTTAATCCTCTCCTAATCTGAGCCCAAAACCCACATCGAACTCCGAGGCAGCCCTGAAAAGAACTAAAAATGTTCTGACTCCGGAATATTTTTCCTCTGCCTTCTTTCTTTTTGAGGACATTTAATCCTCACGAGGATTAAATGTTTTCACATGAGAAGACACACTGTAAAAGCAAAGAACTGCTCTACTTAAAGTCGTTTCTTCTTTTCCTGTGCGTTCGTTCTCACAGCGACCACAAACGCCTCATCATTCACATGCAGCTGCTCTCCCGCCGCCGCCTGCTCGCCTCATCGAACACACGCCGAGAAACGCTCTCACTCAGTGTCAAGGCGCAAGAGCTTCTCATGCTAAGATCAGCTGGTTGCTATGACAAACATATTTATCAAATGTAAGTGCTGATGTCTAATGTTCAGTCATCGCAGGAGGTGTTGACAGTCATCTTTCTGTCATTGACGTCCATCTGTGAGCTCTGGCACAACAAACGTGACCGAACGTCATCGAGCAAAGGCGGCTCAGACGAGCCACAAACAAAGTTTCACATCTGATACTTATATAAGAGATGGAAAGAGATGAGTTATGGAGCTTTTTGTTAGATTTCAGATAAACTCTTTGAGTGATTCTGCAGAAAGTCTGAACTTTAAAACCTTTGTGGTATTTCTGTCTTTGTAAGTCTGTGCTGCTTTTAAAAAAGTCAACATCGACCTTTGTGCGTTGGGGTTGTAATGATGCTAGAATTTCTTTCTCGATACAGAAAAATACTCAATACCTGATATAAGTTTCATACCACAGGGGGAGAAATGTTCAAAAATTAAGGCATTAAAAAGTACAAAAACAGGATGAACGCTGGCTGTCTGGCTCACTCATTAATGTTAGCTTTTTTATTGTTAGCCATAGCTGCTAGCTTAACAATAGTAAAGAGCTATTGAGAAAACCGCTAACCTTTCACCTTCGTCCAAAGATGATGAAAGAGCTTCTTGGTCGCCATTTTCACGGTGATGATAGCGTTATTGAATCTGTGGCGACTATCTTGACGTCTGAGGTGTCTGCCTTATTTTTTGTTGTGATGATATTCATCACGTGCTGCAGATTTAATAGATTTGAGTTATTCTTGTCTTTGTATTAAAAAAGAATCATATTTGTGATTAAATGTATAAAATTATTGTCAGTTTGTCCCGAGGTGTTCAGATAAATTAAACGCCTCGTTACCGATGAGCGGAACATAAACTGCTGCACAAACTGTTTTACGATTTATTGTTAATTTTCCATTCAGGTTACTTTCATTTTTTATGCCTCTTTTGTCTTTTTGACGGCACAGAATAGACGTATAATCCACATTTATGGGCACGTCTCTGTCGGCCTTCTAGTTTTCTTGTTTTATATATTTGAACAATCCATATTTTTAATGTTAGCTAAAAACAAATATTCTTATCAGGTTTATTGAGCATTTTACAGATTACTTCTTTTACACAGTCTGAACATCTCCAGCTCAGGTTGATTCAGTTATGTTCTGATCATGACGCCGTGTTTCTCCTCATCTGGACGTCATGTGGAGATACAGGTAGCGTTTTAACACCTGGCTGTGATGTGGAAACTTGAGGTTAGCTAGCAGGTGTGAATGTGGTCGGAGTCAGTTGCTGCTCTGAATAATAATCAGGGGAAAGACAGATTGTCTGAGCCATGTGGTTTGAGTGAAATGGAGTGTGAGTCTCATTTTCTTTTGTACTAAAAAAAATTATGATGATTTAAGAAAGTTAATGTTCCATGAAATGACTCAACTAAACCCTGAGACATCCTGGTGTTCAGATGAGCAAACGCTCCCTCGGTGCGACACAGTGAAGCTTCCTGTCAGTGATTTCCTGTCCAATCACGACTGAACACCGAGAGTCTGAAGACCTGCTGCTTTATTTTTAATGTATCTGTTGCATTCTGGTTGTGGCTCGTAGGAATTTGTAGTGTTTTGTAATAAAATGCAGGCTGAGCATAATGTTACATGACAGGGTGCTAAAAAATTCATTCAGTCATTTCACTGATGCTGATATGAGTTCAAAAATAAGATTTAGTGAATTAATCTTCTTACCTAAACAAATAAAATAAACATTTTTAATTGAGTGAGATGTTTTAGAGTTAAAAAATTAACCTCACTGCTCTCTAGTGGACAGTTTGTGTAATGGCAAAATGTGGCTAACATGTACACAGATGTGCAGTGAGTTGATATCAGTATAAACTGGTCCGATTGAATTATTTGTTTAGCTTCAAGTGCTTTACCATTTGTTTTTAGTGAAATTTCATGCTTTTATTTCATATTAAAACTACATTTATTTAAGAATCTTGCAGGAAATGTGACTAAAACACAAAATAACTTCTTTTTCTGTATAAAAAACTGGGGGTTTGTGGGTCGGGTCTTAACATATTTACAGGGGATGAGTCCTTAAAAGTGCATTTCTCAGGGTGGCTGCTGAGGGCGGGAAAAAGAAAAAGACTCTCCCAGAATAAAGCTTTGGCTATGCTGTTCTACAATCCAATTGGGAAACCATTTATATGGCTGAGCAACAGGATTTATCGCTCATTAATCATACGTGTCGCCCAGGGGAGGAACGCAGAGGCAGCTACACGCCATGTCTTCACACAGAAAGGCACAGGAATGAGTCAGAGAGGCTGCGAAAACATAAAGGATGAAAGGAGAGATGACATGGAGGCCGATGGAAGGTGGAGAAGGAAACACACCAACAGGCAGGTCATGATGCGGGAGGAGAGAGTTGAGGGGGGAGGGGCTTAACGAGGAAACGAGAAGGAGGACGGCGTGAAGGAAAAAGAGCCCACAGATGAGGCCATCTGCTCAACTGAGCTGGTCATGCCTGGCTGCAGCAACACCTGCCTCTGACACCTCACACACACACTCACACACACTCACACACACACCTCACACACACACCAGATGAGGCTTGTGGCTTGAAACCGTGATGATAGAGCATCAACTTTTGAGCCCAAAACGAAAAGCAGAGCAGTTTTTCTTCACAGATTTACCTGCAGTGTGTTTTTCTTTGAGTCTCTCAGACAGTTTGATGCACATTTCAGATAAAATCAGACGTTATTACTCTGCAATGTTCTTATTTTTCTGATTAAATTAACCAAAAACGTTAACAGGTGTATGACCTGATTTTTTATTTTGAGCCGTTCCATTTTTAATAACCCAGTACATCGTATATTCTGTCAGAAGAGTCAGAACATGGAGACTCTCACACTGAGATGCTGCTGACTGGCTGTCGAGCATCAGGTCGTCCTGCAGAATTCTGCATTTTCACAAATATTTTTCTGAAGATGCAAAAAAGTATCCTAGCAAAACCGACACTAAGAGGGGGATTGTGGGTAACAACGTTTGCTCAGCTGCATTTTATCAATCCGACTCATATTTACATTAGTTGCTCGGTGGCGACATCTAGTGGTTATATTGATTTTGATGGGAGGAGAGGAGGAAGTCAGGTGACGAAGTCGTGTAGGAAGGAGGAGTCAAACAGGACAAAGTCAGTGTTTAGGCTGCTGATGTAGCTGCTGTTTGCAGGTAACTTAGTTAACGTCTTTATTCATTTCACGAAAGTTACGAACATAACTTTGGTGAAGTATTTTACCTGAGTTACCTTTGTTAAAATTAATTACATCACAAACACACTTATTGTAACCAAAACATGATCTTTTCGTAAACCTGACCAAATAGTTTTGTCGCCCAAACAGAGTTAAACTGTGACTGTTTCACGATGTTAGATTTTAGTTACTGGTTATAACTCCAGTAACTACGTCTCTCCAGTGTTCACATGTTGTTTTGGGATTCATAAGAATGTGTTCGCACTGCAGAGACAAAAAAAACGCTTTATAATGATAAATATCCTGGTCTGTTCTTCTGATTGGCTGATCGCCTGAGTGTTTTCCAGATCGTGCTGTATTTCCTGCTGCAGTGGTTACTGTGGTGTGTGACTTGCCTTGTGTTGACCTCTCTGCTCGGTAACTTTAATAACAGATTTTGAGCTTCCATGGGTTTGTTCTGCGACGCAGCTGTGTGTTTTGCAGAGTGTTGATACACTGTGAAGGTTGCAGGCAGTGTGTTACTCAGTACTCAAGACATTTCTGTCAGTGCGGGGACATAAAAACACACACTGGAGGCACTGGAGTGCAGAGATACTGTGGAAAAATGGCTCTTCGAGCAGCTTTATCTGTTTTCTTGGTTGTTTTTTTATGCAAAATGTGGGTCGGATCCACCGCTGCAGCGTCACCTTTAACTCTGGTATCATTTGTTTGGTGTATATCGGTTAATCTTTACACCTCTAAGACTTTGTGTTTTATGTGCAAACAGGCGATAAGCTGCTTGATAATGAATGTTAAAGTTAGGTCAAATTAAAAATAAAAAGGTCCCTTCAACCTGATTGGAACTTTTGGTGCCTTCAAAACAAGATTTGTTTTCACTGGCACTTATTTCCTGTTAACCGCTTTTCCAATCAGCCGAGGTCAATTAATTAACTTTAATTAACTCTCTGTGAAAATGCTGCTTCCACTCTTCTGCATCATTAGCTGAGGGATGTTTTTTAATCCTTAAAGTCAGTAAAAGAGAGTCTTATTAATCAAGTCATTAATTTTACAAAGATTAGGATTTATTAGTTTTTCCTCTTAATGTGGCAAATTCACCAACGATTGATCAGATTATGAGTTTTAACGAGACGTTCGTCCTCATAACAGACTATTAGAAAGCACACATTATATAAATGCCAACAAGCTTGTTTATATAATATGTCTGTCAGTGTGTGTGTGTGTGTGTGTGTGTGTGTGTGTGTGTGTGTGTTTGAGTTGTGTGTGTGAGCACAGAGGAGATTGCTTGTCTCCATCTGCTCCGAGGTCATCTTTGATTGGTCGGTTCAATAGCTGCTCTGCTTTCAGTTTCAGGTCATTCCACTCCGTGACCCCGAGCGCCGTTCACGCGCCAATCCTCAGATAACATCGATCAGCTTATGTGTGTGCGTGTGTGTGTGTGTGTGTTCGTGTGTGTGTGTGTTTGTTGGCACTCATCACTTCTCGCTCAGGAAATCATTAAATCAGTGCAGTGTGCTTAGCCAGCGCCTCAATTTGAGAGACAGACACATCTGAGGTCACAGATGCTGCGTTTTTACCAGAGTCTGTCCTCTTCTGTGCTCAGCCCGTTAGCCGTTAGCTCCTCACAGCTAACACCGAGCTACGCTAACGGTCAAGTTGTCCTGGTGTGTGAAGCAGGTGGCTCTTAACGATAGTTTGGTTTCGTTACGGTGAGGATCCTGTTGGTTATAATAACACCTGACACACCTGGCAGAGATCTGAGGAGGAAGTTCGTCCATTTTTCTCGTCATATCTTGAAACTTGCTCGTTAAAACAAACTTAACTTGTTATTATATCATGGAAATGTGTCTTGTTATATTGACAAACCTACATAATAAAGACACTCTGTGGCTCAGAGTGATCATGTAGCATGATTGATAAACTTATATCACAGTGACGTTTACCTGTGACAGAGTGTCTTATATGTGGTGGCTCTTGGTTGCCTTTGTGTTTGTTTGTGGGTCCACATGTAATCGCTGTGGGTGCAGTTGGCATCATTTTTCAGTGACTTCTTGTGGTAACTTTGCTTTTGTAACACTGTTTACAGCTGAAAGGCTTCATTTTGATCTCTAGCAGTTAGTTTTTTGCAATAAATACAAGAGAAAGCAGGAGACTGTGAGAGTTTTTATTAATGTCAGACTTAGTGTGGGCTCTGTCTATTTCCTGGATGCAGTGTAAACCAGTGCAGGTCCGATACACACTTAATTAGTTGCTTATTTCTCGCTCACAGTTGTACCTTCAAATAACTGCTGCGTGTCTCACCGCCTGCCTGTTGCCCCATTTGACTTTATGTGTCTCAGATCTCAGTTCCTGAAATAAATAATAAGCTGAAATGTAAAACTCAAGTCAACCTGCGTGACAATTTCTGATCATTTCTGTCTAATAATCACGACACTGGCTCTTCCATGCATGAGGAGTGCACTGAAAGCATGTCATGCACTTTTCTGTGCAACTGTGAATAAATCTTTACCTTTTAATGTGATAAATCAAACTGTGCTTGTTAGATCTGAAATGATTAGAGCTGCACCTTAAACCGGACTTGTAATGTAAATGCAGCCAAGAACTGTCTTTTGTAGCCTGTGCAGAATTCAGATGGCTGAGTTTGTGTGTGTGTATGTGTGTGTGTGTGTGTGTGTGTGTTATCACAGTGAGTCTCCATGGGGAACGAAGATGATGGGCAGGGAATGTATTCCAGATACAGTTGCAGCCAGTCTCTGGTCTGATAAAGCACTTTAAACAGCCACCAACTCCTAGAATACAAATTAAACAGAGCAACAAAGGAGACAAAAAGATGAGCTTTCCCTCTGTATTTCAGCGTGGCGTTTCAGGCTTAGAAAAACACACACACACACACACACAATGCCACAAAGGAGCCCATCTTCACTGTTGCCAGGCGCCCTCTTTCAGCGCCGTCGAAACCTTTTTTGACATTGCTTTACAACCCCCCCCCGACTTGATTGTGCTGGAGTGGCAATGAAAGTCTGCAGTCACTGAGGGCCATTGAATTCTGCCTCCATCTCACTCTCTCTCTCGAAAACACTCATTTTGTTTCGAGCACGAGCTCACCTGCTCAGGCAAATAAACACGCCGCCGCCCTTGTTTTCCTCCTGAATCCACACTAAATTTGTGAGAGGCATGTTTTACACAAACACACGGCAGACGCTAAACGTTGCAAACAGGCTGATTTGAGCGCCGCCTCTGCAGCGTGTGATGTTTCAGGCTGCCTGGACTCCTCAGAGAGACCTGTTCGTGTGTGTTAACAGAGGGAGGAAAAGCAGCGTCGCACCGACAGGGAGCCGCAACGAGGACTCTAATGAAATTTCTGGCGTCTAATATTCATGGCCTCAATCATCCGTCTGATAACACACCGACGTCAGTGTTGATGGAACAGAAAGCATCTCTCATTCACTCCTGCCACAGCTCATTTCCTGCAAAGTCCAGGAATTCAAGCCAGAAGCATAATGGCCTCCAGCTCCCAGACCGGCGCCACCTCTGACTCTGGTTATAAAACACGTACAGGAGGTGTTTGTGCATCATCAGCTGGGTCGCTCCTGGATTTGCTCCGGGACACTGAAGCTGGTTATTCCCAACTGATTTAAAATCTGCAGAATTTCTGCCAGATTTGTTGCAAATCTGGGCGGCGACAGATGATCGATCGTCCAAAATGATCAACAGTCTGTGTTGAGTTCAGCATCTGTGTGTGACGCTCAAAGCCAACCTGCCAGGAAACCTCTGCAACAGGTGGCTAACCTCGTGAAACGGTCACAGTTCGGCTATAACAAGGCACCACAGCTGTTTTTTAAGGTTTAGGAAAACATTTTTGACTGTTGTCTTCACTTTTGATCTCACATGGAACTCAAACCCTGTTAGATTGAAGTCACAGGTGGATTTTAATTGAAGTTAATTTAAAGCCTGTAGGTTGCATCCTGTGACTTCTGATCAATGTAAACAGTAGGAACTACTTTATAGTTTAAACAGGTCTTACAGCAGCTGAGTGATGAGTAAAAATGGCAAAAAAGGCCGGAAGCTAAAGTTCTACAAACACAAATGCAGCATCGTCACCATGATGATCTGTGTTAGTTTAAGTTATAAAGATCAGTGTTTCAGCTTGTTGCCTTTTTCAGGATGAAACTAAAGAAGAATCCCTGTTCTGAAGGAAGCGATGTACCAAACCTCTGCATCTCCTTCAGTACCTGTTTCATTCATGCGGGTCTCTAACGCTCCATCCTCAGTGATGCCGGTCTGGACTCGTCTGTGTCGTGTTTGTCACCGCAGATCTGCTGCTTTGAGTCTCAGAATCGATAAATCTGTCTCAGATTCTACTGACGTCCTAAAAATAGGCACATCTGTCCTGATTATTCTGAGCTAAAGTACATGCTCCCATTTTCTACAAAAAAAACCTTGTTGAGGACCAGCGAGTGGTCCCTTTCATCCCTCCTTTGTGATCGGGGGGGTCACCCAGGTACGACTGCACCCCGGGGAGTCCCTGCACAACTTATTCCACAGGCCTTTGAAAGGGACATCAAGGCTCTCGCAAACAAAACGCAGCATCTTCAGAGTGCTGAAGCCCGGCCTCGTGGAGGCGCAGTGACCTTTCAGGTCCGCATGTGCAGACGGTTCTGGTCCAACCTCCTGTTCAAAGAGTCCAAGGAGAGACCGGATGCTTCCTGCTTCCCTGAACCTCTTTAATGAGCTGGAAGTTATCGGAGCGCAGATGTTAGTTTTATTTTTCACTTTGGCTCTTTTGTCCCCCATGATACCGTCAAATGCGTTTTTACGACTGGTGTTATTTTACTTTTTTTTTTTAATAAGTTTTAACAATTTTCAGTGATGGGTACATTTGACTCGTGTCCTTGTGCACATTATTGTTTGCTTTTTAAGAGACAATTTCCCATCAAAAACAACAACAGAAAGAACAAAAAAAAATACAATAAAACAAACAAAACCAAAAAGAGGATAAGGGAGAACAATCATAAGAACATTAAAGAACTTTAGGGAGTGACTGATACATTGACTATAAATGTTCTAACTCAAAATTAAATCAGGCTTCTTATTTTTTATAAACACAACCCATTTTTCCCAACATGTTAGAACCTGGTCTTGTTTTTGATTTATAAACGCTGTCATCTGTTCCATTTTATATATATATATTATGTTATATTCCACCACTCTGATAGGGTCGTTGTGTCCCGTGTTAACCATCATTTAGTTATGGATTTTTTACTTTCAACCAACAAAATACTGAGTAGAAACTTATCATTTCTTCTCCATTCTTGTGGTAAACATCCAAAATAAACAGTTTGACATGTTTAAAAATATCTTGCAGATTAATTTTTTTTAATCGAGTCCCATCACTACTTCCTACATTTAGAAAATACTTCAAAAATGCTCCTGTGGTTTTATTTGTAGATGAAAGCCGAGTTTTCCAACTGTTAATGAATGCATCCCCCCCTCCTCCCCCCCAGTGGCTCGAGCTGCAGCCTTGCAGCAGGTCTGGAGTCTCTCGGCCTGACAGACATCAGGACTCTGGTCAGGTTGATGTGTCTGGCGGCAGCAGGTCGAGCCGGCCTCTCCACCAGTCCCACGTCGGGCTCCAGTCACGCTGAAAGGCCCCGCGGAGCCGCCAAGGCCAGCAAACCCATCTCCTGCCTGGCTTACCTCAGCACGGCGGTGGGCTGCTTGGCCTCCAACAGCCCGAACGCTGCCAAGCTGCTGGTGCAGCTCTGCACTCAGGTACATGACGGGAAATCACAGCTTTATTCAGACCTGACGTTCAGATCTTTGACAGGAGCTGTTGGCTTCAATGAAGCTAAACATGTCTGTGCCACAGCGACCGACAGGTAGATAATTGATCGTTGATTTCTTAACTTAACTCATTGTTAGTTGTGTTTTTAGGGGAAACTTTTACCTTATTTAGGTAGAAACAATAGAAAAGTGACAGTAAACGATGAAAGACAGGAAGGATGACGTCCTGCCAAGCTCTCTGACTTGATCAATTACTCCATCAGTGTCTTTGACCTTCAGGACGACCTTTTATTTTTTGTTTACAGGCTCTTAAATCTGCTCAGTTATTTTATCACATCGTCCTTTTCTACCTGCTATGAGTTTACTACTTACAGGTGCAGAAGCACAATGTTACAGATCCTAAAAATCACAGTTTATGAATTTATCCAACAAAAAAAACAAACAAACTTTTAATATTGACTTAAACTGACTTTAATTGACGCAAACGGAAGAAAAACCAGCTGTTTTTCATGTTTTATAATCTCATTTAACCACCAAACAGCAAAGAGCCTCACTGTTTTCTGACCTGTTTATATTTTTTCTTGTTGTTTTTGATAATAAAGTTTATAATAAAGTGACATATTTCCCTTCCAGAACCTGATCTCTGCAGCCACAGGCATGAACCTGACCACCGTGGACGACCCCATCCAGAGGAAGTTCCTGCCCAGCTTCCTGCGTGGCATGGCTGAGGAGAACAAGCTCGTCACCTCCCCGAACTTTGTGGTCACGCAGGCTCTGGTGGCCCTGCTGGCGGACAAAGGAGCCAGACTCAGACCCGCCTACGACAAGGCCGACATGGAGAAAAGAGGTGTGTGGACTCAGAAGAACAGGAAGTACAGATGACCTCCATGTTTGTGAAGGCTGCTGCTTTGTTTTCCCTTGTGTGTTTATAAAAAACATAAACAAAACTGAGTCAGCGGGATTCATTTTGTAATCTGTCCTTTAAACGCAGCAGCAAACTGCGTAACTGCAGGGGAAAACAATCCTGTCCTGTCATTCTCAACAAGTGTTAATGATATTTTTGTCTGACATTTATGTTAATCATCTCATAATAATTGTCATTTATGTGTGTAATTCATGTAGTAATGTGATAATCGATCATTAATGCACGTCAGGTGTTCATTCTCCTGTTATTTTTGTCTCACCTTGTGGGTTTTTTTGTGCTGTTTGACTTCATGTTTGTCTTCTTCATGTGTCATCTTTCCCTCACTCATCAAGCGACTTTGTCACCCTCTCTGTTCCACGTCGAGCAGGTCTAATTGCGCATTTATATGCCCATCCCTCCCATAATCCCTCCGCTGTAGGGCCTCTGGAGCTGGCCAATGCTCTGGCGGCCTGCTGCCTGTCGTCCCGCCTCTCCTCGCAGCACCGTCAGTGGGCCGCCCAGCAGCTGGTCCGCACGCTGGCCGCCCACGACCGCGACAACAACCAGAGCCGGCCGCAGACCTTCGCCGACATGGCGGGGGACCTGCGGAAGTGCTCCTTCATCAAACTGGAGGCTCATCAGAGCAGAGTGAGTCCAGCACGGAGTCGGAGGTTTTTCAGGCTGGTTTACGTCTCAAAGCTGTTCGGTTTTAAAGTTTCCGTCTGCGTCACTCAGGTCATCACGTGTGGATGGTGCAGCAAAAAAGGCCTGCTGGCCACCAGCGGCAACGACGGGACGGTGAGGATGTGGAACGTAACCAAGAGCCAGTACACGCTGCAGCAGACCTGCATCTTCAACAAGGAGTAAGGCTCTGCAGACACCACAGACACGGAAAAACCACAGACACCGCAGACACCGAAACACCACAGACGCTGAAACACCACAGACACGAAACACCGCAGACAAAACAGACACCACAGACATCGAAACACCACAGACAGCACAGACACCACAGACACCACAGACATCACAGACACCACAGACACCTCGGACACCTTGGACACCATTAACAACACAGACACCACAGACACTGAAACACCACAGACACCACAAACACCACAGATACCACAGACACCTCGGATACAGCAGACACCATTAACACCACCGACACCTTGGACACCTCAGACACCACAGACACTGAAACACCACAGAGACCACAGACACCACAGACACCGAAACACCACAGACACCACAGACACCGAAACACCACAGACACCACAGACACCACAGACACTGAAACACCGCAGACACCACAGACACCACAGACACCACAGACACCACAGACACCGAAACACCACAGACACCACAGACACCACAGACACCACAGATAACACAGACACCTCAGATACCACAGACACCACAGACACCACAGACACCGCAGACACCATTAACACCACAGACACCACAGACAGAAGTTCAACTTGCAGCACAGGTCACATGTTCATGACATCAGAGTCACATTAAGACGTTATATTGATCATGTTTTTGCAGCTTCGATACGTCTGATTGATTTGTTTTGTTCTGTTAATGTTGTAAAGCTGCAGCTCAAACAGTGGATCCGTTGATCCGTCACACCTAAACATTTCAGTTCACTCTAACATTAGAATCAGCACTAAATTACCAAATAACTTTAAATGTTTTGTCTCATTCATGTTAACTGTGTCTGTTTCCACAGCGACGGCTCCTCAGAGGAGGGGATGGCGAGTTTGTGATCTCCCAGCGACCCCTGTTTGTGTCCTCTGGCCTGGAGCGTCACCGGCAAATATTTGGCCTCAGCCATGGAGAAGATGGTCAACATCTGGCAAGTTAATGGTAAAATAATCCTTTCTTTCATGCTTTATTTTGTTTTTGTTTTGTCATTCTGTGTGTAAATGATTTTAAAAAGCTGTTTCGGTTTAAAAGGGATCGCTGGTGTGTGAGGTCGACAGAATATGAATGAGAGGGAATAAAGATTTTATGGCTCCCGTTAAAAATAAATCTGCCTGGGGACTGAACGCCGTCCAATCATCATTTCCTGCCCCCCTCCCCTGACACACACACACACACACACACACACACACACACACACACACACACACACACACACACACACACACACCCTTCAGCAGGCACCATCTGTCCTTGGCCACTTCGAATCACCTCGAGGAGGAAAGTCCACGATCACATTCCTGTCAGAGATCATGAGCACGTTTTCTCTCATGTTGTGCAAATGTGACTTTAATGTTCAAGTAAATTAAATGTTTTCTGAGCATTATAATAATTATATTATAATTATATTATAATTATATTATTATTATATTATCATAATTCCCTCTGTGGCTTTGTTTTGTAATTATTTCCTGACTTTGCCTCTCAGGAAATTTAAAATCCTCTTGTAACGTGTTCAGATTATAATCTCAGTGTGATAAAATGACGAAGGTAACAGCTGTTTAACGGCCGTGACCTCACTTCCTGTCCTCTCAGGTGGGAAAGGCCTGCTGGACGTGCAGCCTCACTGGGTGTCGGCGCTGGCTTGGCCCGAAGAGGAGGCGAAGTCTCTGTGGTGCGGCGAACCGAAGGACATGCTGCTGGTGGGGCGGATGGACGGATCTCTGGGCCTCATCGAGGTTCTGGACACGTCCAGCATGCACCGCACCGAGCTGGAGCACTGCTACAGGAAAGACGGTAACCAGCAACAACACGTGACCCTGTTTCAGCCTGGTTTCAGTCCGTCCTGAGCGATCCGGTCACAGGTGGACAGAGTTAAGCTCACAGGTGTCGGATCGCTGAGGACGGGTTGAAAAACCGGGTGGAAACAGACTCTTTGTCTGTGAACTCCAGCCGGTGTTTGATGATCACAGTCTGTGATGTTTCGTTCCCTCTCAGTGGCGGTGATGCACATCGCCTGGTACAGTGAAGACCGGCCTTTTGCCGTCGGCTACGCGGACGGAAAACTGCTGATCGGATCCAAAGAGCCGTTGGAAAAAGGAGCCATCGTGGTCATTGACGCACACAAGGTGACCCGTTGGTACTGAAAACGAGGATCAGCTGTTTGATTCTGAGTCCAGACTGAATCTCTCTGCTCCCACAGGAGTCCGTCACCAGCATGAAGTGGAGTCCGACCGGTCAGATCCTGCTGACTTGTGCCAAAGAGGAGACGGTGAAGCTGTGGGCCAGTTCGGACTCGCACTCGGACTCGGGTTCTGGTTCTGGGTGGCGCTGCCTGCAGCGGCTGAGACACCCGTCCCTGGTGAACGGCGTGGCCTGGTGCAGCCTGGCGGGACGCGGCCCGAAGCCTCTCGGCATGTTGGCGGTGTAAGATGTTCCTAAACACAGGACGATGGTTTTATCAGACAGTTTATGATGTTTTTCTCACTTTAAGACTCAAGTTTTAACAGTTTGAGCGACTTAATGAGAAGCTTTCGATCTGCTGCAGCCGTGTTTGTCTCATTCTTACGTCTGACATGTTTTTTTTGAATGATGGAGTGTTTTCAGGGTTTCTTGTGTCCCTGTGGTTTCCAGATGTTGTCAGAACGGTCTGGTTTCAGTTTGGACTGTTCCTCAAGACATCTCTAACTTCCCAGAATCCTCTTCCTACGACTCGGAGGGATGGTGGGAGAACGAAGCAAAACCTAAATTCATGGTACGTAACATAAATAATCACACCGGTTCATCACCTGACTGATGAAGTTTTGTGATATAAAACACTTTTGGCCTTTTTATTTTAAATTCTTGAACATCTGAACGTCTCTTCTCAAACCTGCAGCTTCACTCTTTTTTTACAATCCTGATTCCCAAAATGTTTGCACGTTTAAAATGAAACAGCCGTTTAAAAACAAACAGTGTTAAATAACAAGTGTTCCATGAATTCATGTGTTCACAAAGTGGTGAACGTCTCTCCATCTTCTCTTGTGAACGACTGAACCTTTCAAAGATGCTTCTTTTCACCTCCGATCATGATTCTCTCACCTGTTCACCTGTGAAACGACCCAAATAGGAGTTTTTGGAGATTTCAGATAATTTGTTTGAGATGTTTTGCAGAAATCAGAATAATTAAATATAAACAAAAATTAATGTTGATGATGTTTGACACTTTTTTAAATCAGTGCTGTGTTTTCTGCTGACACACTCAGGAAACTCTTCGACCTCATCACAAACCGTGTTTCAGCAGAGATGTTTGTTCTCCTCTGACTCGCCGTCTCTGTGTTGCAGTCTTCCCGGTGGTCAGGAGATGGAGCAGCGTGTGTTTTCCAGCTGAAGGGCCACATCACTCCGGTCAGGACGTTGGCCTTCAGCCCCGACGGGCTCGCTTTAGCATCTGGAGGAGTCGGAGGCCTCATGAACATCTGGTCTCTGCGGGTAAGAAATACATACGTACACACAGAGGCGGGGGTGAGAACACACACACACACACACACACACACACACACACACACAGGACACACACCAGCGCTGCAGGTACACAGACATACATTCATATGTAAAATATACAAGCACAGATGTATAAAGAAGAAGTGAATCATCACACACTCGTCTTCCTGGCAGCTGCAGATCACACGGTGGTTTACAGTGACGCCGAATACCTCCACGCTGAAGTCAGTGTGTGTGTCCGTGTGTGTGTGTGTGTGTGTCCACCAGGACGGGTCGGTGCTCCAGACGGTGGTGGCCGGTTCAGGAGCCATCCAGAACATAGTCTGGATCCCAGATGTGGGTGTGGCCGTCTGCTCCAACAGGTCAAAGGTAAAACCGTCTCGACCTCATTCGAGTAACGAGCTGCTAAAATGATGTCAGCACTTATTTTTTTTTTCTCTCCGGTCTGCTTCGTTTCCAGGACGTGCTGGTCGTGAACTGCTCCAAAGAGTTCATGGCGTCCAACCATGTGCTGGCCACGTGCCGCACGGCGCTGAAGAAGCAGGGCGTGGTCGGCCTCAACATGGCTCCCTGCATGAGGGCGTTCCTGGAGAGGCTGCCCGTCATGCTGCAGGAGCAGTACGCCTACGAGAAGGTGCAGATCTGCTCTCCATGCTCAGGCTCCTGCAGCCAAACACCATTTAAATCAACAGGATCTTTATAATCTGACTTGAAATGTGTTTAAACTTTCATCAGAGTGACGTTAGCTGATTGGCTGAAGTGTTTTTTAAACAAAAAAGAGGTTCATTATTGGATAAAACCCACAAACAGCTGAGCTGGATGAGTTGTTTCTGCCGTCGAGCGTCTGAAGGTGATTTTAAAGTCAGTTTTCGTCTGCTGATGTTTCCGTTTCCTCCCTCCAGCCTCACGTGGTTTGTGGCGAGCAGCTCGTCCACAGCCCCTACATGCAGTGCCTGGCCTCCCTGGCTGTGGGTCTCCACCTGGACCAGCTCCTGTGCCGCCCCCCTGTGCCGCCCCCCCTCCGACACTGCCCCCCGGAGTCGGGCACGGCGGTCTGGTGCGCCAGCGAGTGGGCCTGGCTGGACTGCTTCTCCACCACGGTGAAGGCGGCGGAGGCTCTCGCTCGCGGCGCCACCTTCCCCGAGTCATTCTCCGTTCCCGACCTGGAGCCGGTGCCCAAAGACGAGATGGCGCTGCTGATGGTGAGAGACGCCGCCGAGCTGCAGCTTGTGATGAAATCAGCACCTGCCGTCGGACGTAATGACAGTGTGTGTGCGTGTTTTTGCAGGACAACAGTAAATGGGGGTCTGGGATGGACGAGCAGATCATGTCCTGGGCCACGTCGAGACCAGAGGTGAGTCAGACCGCCGCACACACCAACATAAACACATGCTTTGTGTGTGTTTATGCTCTCAGTCCCTCCCAGTGCTGATTACTGTTTGTGTGTGTGTGTGTGTGTGT
>JAQMCX010000027.1:11968065-11988065 GCA_029814765.1 Acanthurus leucopareius | reverse complement strand
CTAGTGGCCGTTTGAGGAACTGCTCGTGTGTGTGTGTGAGTGTGTTTGAGCTTAATGAATCCTCTGCTGGTTGGAATTAATTGCAGGAATGTTTTTCAGTGCACAGAGTGATTTTTCATTTTGTTTCACTTCTGAAAAAAACACAAAGCTGATTTAAAAAATAAAAGTCCTTCTTTGTTTGTTCAGTGAGATAAAACAGAAAAAGGCTGACATGTGGAAACCGACTGTGACGTCCACCTCCTCATTTCACTCTCAGACAGAAAACTTTCCCCAAAATGTCAAATTATTTCTTTACTTTCACAAAAAACTCACAGTGCAACAATTTGTTCATGTAAATAATCAATCACAATACATATCAATACACAGACAGACGTCACAAACTAAATGTCATGTTTTCCTTTTTAAACCTTCCTCTGTCTCACTGCTCAGTTTCACTACATCATTGTTACAACAGTTTGTAGTATTTTTCAGACACAAAGAGAATATTTTCTGGTATTTCTGACAGAACTGTGATTCTGCTTCAGTGAAACATTCAGAACAACGTCGTTTTTATTTGATCGTTTATTTGTGGACTTTGTTTCCTTCCAGCTCTTCAGAAAGCAGCTGCAGTTTCAGATTCTGTCGATGTTTCTGGAAACTGAAAGAGAAGAACAAACTTTTTCATTTTCCTGACAGAACCTCAGATTGAAACTCGTCGAAGCGTCTGAAGGAAGAGCTTCTCTGTCGGTTTTTATTCACTTTGACTCGAAGCTCCGATTTCTGAGGCTCCATTTGATTTTGAAGGCGGCAGAATAAACATGAAGACAGTTGAAGTTGGACACTTTTAATCTGAGATCAGAGGAATTCTTGATTTAAAAAGATCTTCAGAAGGATGAAGAGCCGGTTGGTCCGAGCCTCCTGCTGCTTCTGCATGTGTGTGTGAGTGTGTGTGTGTGTGTGTGATAAGCTCGTGTGTGTGTGTGAGGTCGACTCACATGCAGCTGTTAAATTATAGATGATGTGATTCTTCTTTCCTTTAATAATGAAAGTAATAAAAAGCAGAATAACTCAGAAACAAAAAGTGTTTTTAACATTTGAAGCCGTTTTTGGTCCCGAAAGAATAAAAAGATAAAACTTGTGTTTAGTCAGTTTGCGTTCGGTGTTGCATCACAGGGGAACGTTCATGCTGTTAAAACATTTTCTCCATAAATATTCAGCAGTTTCTCTCAGCTTGTTGGAGGCATTAAAGCGAGTTTGACGCTGAAACAGGAACCAAGTCTTTGATATGAACTTAAACATTCATTCCTGTTGTCGTGTTTATGCTGAAATCAGCCTCACTGATGTGCAGAAAAAGGTCAAATCTGAGGTTTTCAGCACTTTAATGGCGTAAAATGACGTCGTTTACACAGTAACATCACTGATAATGTGATGAAGTGTTTTCACTCTGTTGACTGGACAAGTTTTTCCCATAAAAACCTCTTTTTTTGTGTTTTTTTTGCTGATGTTTGATGTGAAAAATGAGACGCAGCAGCTTTCAGGCGTCATGCTGATCGTGTTTTTAGTTTGGCGTCTTCATGTTTGCTCCTCTGGTTGATCTGAGGACAGGAAGTGACTCAAACCTGCTTCCTGCCACATAAATCTGCACACATCGATCCAAACCATTTGCTCACAAGTTCACCATCGACTCTTTACATCCATAATGTGTCAAACATGTTTCTGATGATCAATTAAAGGAACTTAAGTAACTTGTATTTTGTGAGTAATCAGAGTAAAAGAGTTGATTTAGAGAAGAAAAATGAGTTTGATTAAAAGTTTTTCCTCTTTTTTTAGGCGACTAAAACAACAGCAAACACGTGATGACGACAGTTTATTAATAAAACCCAGAACAGAAGCGTCTCATCGTAATTTTAGGCTGTTTTGGTGAACTTTGACTCGTTATTCAGTCGACTTAAAAAGCCTTTTCATTCTACAGAAAATCACCGTGACAGAGAAGAACAAAAAAAAACGTTTTCTCTGTGGCGGATCGACTCGGCTGACAGTTAACTGACAGCTGCTGATGGTTTTATTGAGGCCTGTTTCAGTGGGAGTCTGAATTCAAACCCACCGGCTTCCTTTCAAACAGCCCAGCTGTCCTCGTCAGAGAAGATCCAGAGGTGGAGATGATATCTGAGGAGCATCCAGCTCAGATGAGATCCATCATCCTGTCACACGGTCGAGTAATCGCACAATAAATCCATCAATCTTCTGTGATTCTCAGGCAGATCACGTGTCAGCTTCACGTCTAAATGCTGGGCTGTAGTGAGGTTCTTGTTGTTGTTGTTGTTGTTTATCGTTGTTTATCTCGACCCTCCTTCCTGCTGGGAAAACAGGAAACATCACACGTCCAAACTCCTTCAGAACAGAGCTGTTAATCAGTGTTTTTCTCTGTTTGTTGTCCCAGAGGTCTCCAGAAACGACTCCTGCCAGGACCTGCCTGAGATCCAGAACGGCTGGAAGACCACGTCCCACATCGCTCTGGTGCGAGGAGCTCGGATCACCTACCAGTGTGACCCCGGCTACGACCTGGTGGGACGGGAGACGCTCACCTGTCAGCTGGACCTGTCGTGGAGCTCGCAGCCGCCGTTCTGCGAAAAGAGTCAGTGCTGGTTTACACATCTGCTGCACATCTGTCAGTGTGTGTGTGTTTATTGTTTAAAGTTGGAATTTAATGGGAAACCAACATCATGAATTTATCACAGAACTGAGATTTAATCAGGATGTGTTGATGAAGATCAGTGTTTCTGGTGGACGTCTGAATTTTCTTTTAGCGCCACCATCAGGTGAGAGTTCTCAACTGAACTCAAGAGTTTTAAAAATCAAAAAATCTTCATGAAATTGCCTGAACTTACAGTCTGTGTTCTGAACATTTGAGTTTTCAGGGACTTTTCACTGGTTTCAGACATTTAGGAGTAAAGTTTAGTGTCAGTCTGTTTCACTTCAGACACCTTTTGGATTCCTGCAGTGTTTCTGTTTGAGGTTTTGCCTCTTTGGATTTCCTGTGTCTTAATTCTCACCTGTAAGAGCAGAACTGACCCTCCAGGTTCAGTTCAACGATAACTTTACATCAGCGTCCCTGTTTGAAGAATCCTGATCTGTTATAGTTTATAATCCGTATGAAATCAGCTGGTCTGACTGTTGCTTTGTTTGTTTTTCTGTAGGTTGTGTTTCACAAGAGTCCAGGCTTTTTTTTATAATTAAAACATGAAGTTCTGATTATAAGAAAGATCATTAAAACAAAACAACATGTTCTTTCTTTGTCCTGTGATCTTGTCCTCAGTCATGTACTGTTCAGATCCCGGCCATGTTGAACACTCCACCAGGTCTCTGTCCGACCCCAAACTCCTTGTGGGAACCACTATTCAGTACAGCTGCAACCCCGGCTTCGTCCTGCAGGGCGGCGCCACCATCACCTGCTACGGCCGCGAGCCGGGGACCCCGGTGTGGACGTCTCGACTCCCTCACTGTGCCTGTAAGTGTCAAACCGAACAGTTTCTGCTGCGAGGAAACGCCGGTCGTTGTTGTATCAGGCTGAACTCCGGGCTGAAAGGCTTCCTGTGGTTTGCTGGTAATTTGTCGGCGCTTTGATTTCGGCGGCGCGTCGTCAGGACCGACAGGCGCACGTGGCAGCTAAGTGAAGATGAGAGGCGCTCTGCCCGTGGCTGTGCCATCCAACATGAGTGGGTTTGTGTGATTTCTTGGGAAAACAGGCCTGGTTCTCTCTCTCCTGCGCTGACACAGATCACAGCACCTCGACACGCCGGAGACGAGGCTTCATCTCCTGCATTTTCATCTCATGACTGATGTGTGTGTGTGTGTGTGTGTGTGTGTGTGTGTTTTCTGGGATATTAGTGTTTGTGTGAAGCGTTTGATATGTAAATGCAATGCTAATGCACCGTACCAATCAGCCCTCAGCCACCTGGAGGAGGGGGTGGAGATTATCCATGAGTCATGTCACCTCAGCCGCAGCCTGTCAGATCTGTCAGTCGAGCTCTGACGCAAAACCTCTGATTCGTGTTGAGAAACTCAACAGGATCCATCCAGCTCACTCTCTCTCTCTCTCTCTCTCTGTCTCTCACTCTCTCTCTCTCTCACTCTCACTCTCTCTCACTCTCTCTCTCTCTCTCTCTCTCACTCTCTTTCTCTCTCTCTCTCTCTCTCTCTCTCTTTTCTTTCCCTCCATCCAGCCGAGGACTCTGTTTCCTGCGAAAACCCCGGTCTCCCTGACAACGGCTACCAGATCCTGTCCAAGAGGCTTTACCTGCCCGGTGAATCACTCACCTTCGTCTGTTACCAAGGTTACGAGCTCATCGGAGAGGTGGCGATTAAATGCATCCAAGGGAACCCGTCGTTTTGGAGCGGACCACTTCCACTGTGCAGGGGTGAGGCTCAGGCAGAATCTGGTGTTTTTCAGTGTCATGTCCGTGTGGAATGAGACGCTCCCCTGTTCTCTCTACCTGCAGACTGATGCATGTGTGCACACGTTTCCTCCAGGACTTATTCGCCACATGCTTGTTGGTACAGATCGACTTTGCCCTTTGCATGCTAACGACTGTTCGCTAAACCCCCTTCCCCGAACAGCGACTGTCCGTTTGTAGCTTAGCAGGGCAGATAAACACACAGCTTGAAGCTGCAGAGAGAGAGAGAGTCTTTTTAAAGTTTTTTGAGCTTTTTAATACAGGATACTGTTCAACTGCAATACCTATGCAGCCCACCAGGGGTCAGCAGCCCAGGTTTCAAATAAAACTGAGTTAAAAGTCGTGTAAAACAGAATAAGAAGAAGAAACTGTTCACAGATAGCAAAGCCACTGTGTTAGCTCTGTCCTCTTTATTGTTTCTAAGTTCCTGAAACTCCAGTAAATGCTCCCCACAGAGGTTTTACTTTTATTATTTTAAATCCTTTTTGACAATAAAAAATGACAACTGCTAACATATAAACAAAAAGGCGTGTAGAGCTGAAAATCAGTCCATTTTATTCAAAAATAAACTGTAAAATTGCTTCTTTTCCAATTGTTTTTAGAACTAAATATGACATCAAGTCGACTAAAGGCAGATGAGAGTTTGGAGGATCGTGTCTTTTTTATTAGCTTTTCGAAAACTGTTATGGAGTTTAAAATATGTTGTGTTTATCTGATCGAACATAAGCTAAAAACGTTAGCATATCCAGCTAACTAGTTCAATCTCACGTTAACATTATTTCTAAGGGAAACAAGCAAATTATTGACATTATTTTGGGTTTACAGGTTTGTTTAATAAAAAATTACAAAACAAATCCAATGTGTCGCACTTTCCTGCTCTGTGGAAGCTACTAGCGCTAAGCTAACGTTAGCAGCTCTGATGTCACCAGATCTGAGGAAGGTTTTCCCCACATGACAGGCGTAGTAACAGCTGGAGGTGTTTGGGATTGTAGTGAACAGTCAGTTGAAAGCAGCCTTGTTACAAATGCAGACAGGAAGTGTGATGTGGATTTTCATGTGCACTGACTGACAGAATGATGTCTTGCAGCCAACCGTGACTGCTTTGACAACCATGCTTTGGAAGGTGAGTCTCTCCGTGTGTGTCGCTGTGGGCCGAACAGACCACAGTTTGTTTTGTGGACTCAAACAAAGCAAAGAATTTAAAAAAAAAAGCACTCCAGCTCTCTGTGTCTGCTCTGCCTGCATCTGCAAACATCTGCCCGCCACGCTCATCCCCGCTTCGTGTTTATCCACCTGTTTGTGTTTGTTTACCTGTAGCATCCACCTGCATTCGCAAAGTCACCTCCGACCGTAAACCAACAGGTTTCATTTGCTCTTTCGGTGTCTTGAGGCCTTTAATTAACCTTGTTTTGTTCGTTCGTGTGTCGTCTTTCAGTTGCAGAGGCGACTGCAGGCTCCACCCTGGATGGAGGGAACATAGCGCTGGCCATCTTCATCCTGGTTCTTCTTCTCTCCGTGCTGCTCGGAGGGGTTTATGTTTACGTCACACGGTAAGATCCGGAAAAAGCTGCAGAGCCGAAACCTCAGTGTCATTGTTTGGCAGGAGGTTTGTGCTACATAGATTATTCAGGACTATGAACCAATTAAAACACAATATCTGCTGACCAAGCTAAGCTAACTGGCTGCTGCTGTAGCTTCATTTACACTGCTGACATGAGAGTATTTCTATTTAACTATACAAGAAAGTGAATTAATGTTTCAGTGTTGAAGTTTTCCTTCCAACAAAGCATCTTAATTGTTCTAATTTTGGATTAAAAACTGACTCACATCTGATTTAAAGTGAAAACAGTTTCAGGTTCATGGTTGAAACCTGAAAGTGGCATAAAATCTGAATTTTACACAAAACAAAACAAGCAAAGAGGAGATTATGTTTGCTCTATTTTTTATTCTAAATTCATAACAAACATTTGTTACAATCAAGTCTATAATTCTCTCATTTGTCAGAATCCAACATAAAGTTTTATTCCACTGATAAAAAAAAAACTTCATCTATGTCTTTAAAGTTCAGATGAAGAATTTATTCTTGATCGTCAAACACTTCCTGTCCTGAACAAACTCGACTAAACGTCCACTTACAGCTTCCTGTTGAACCGTTCCTTCAGCTAAATGCTAATGTCAGCATGCTAACATCTAACAGTGACAATGCTAGTTTGCTAAGGTTTAGCAGGATTCATGTTAGCACGCTAGCATATAACAGTGACAATGCTAGTATGCTAAGGTTTAGCAGGATTCATGTTAGCATGCTAACATAAACAGTGACAATGCTAGTATGCTAATGTTTAGCAGGATTAATGTTAGCATGCTAACACATAACAGTGACAATGCTAATGTGCTAATGTTTAGCAGGATTAATGTTAGCATGCTAGCATATAACAGTGACAATGCTAGTATGCTAAAGTTTAGCAGGATTAATGTATGTACGTAATGCATGTGCATTTTCTCAGTTTAGCTTCTTAGCATGCTAATGGTTGCTAGTACAATGAAAACTGCAAAGATCAGCTGTGACATAAAATAATTTAAAGTGTCACATTGAAGCGTTTAATCCCGTTTTCCTCGTCGTGTCCTTCAGGTGCCGATATCACTCCAACCTGAGGCTTCCTCTGATCTACCCCCACCCTTACCGACAGATCACTGTGGAGACGGAGTTCGACAACCCGCTCTATGAGACAGGAGGGGTGAGTACGTTTAACACCACGTTACTGCCCATAAAGCCACAGAGTGAACCTTTATGTCACTTTACACACACACACACACACACACACACACTCTGCTGACGCTGCCTCTCTCTCCTCCATCGCAGGACACTCGTGAATATGAAGTATCGATATGAGAAACATCACAAAAGAGACATTTCTGAAGCGAGACCGACCGGCCCGTCCCGACTCCTCGTCCTCTCCTCCCTCCTTCTCCACCCTGGAGGAGGCGATGTAAATACAAATAGATGATGTCCAGCCCCTTCTGCCGCGAGACGCAGCCATCGATCCTGTTCTCTCCTCCTTTGACGCGACGGCTTCTGAAGACACGATGGGGAAAAAGAGGAGAGGATATGTGAAGCAGGAGAGGAGGCGGAGGAGGCGGCGTTTGAACCCGTGTGGATCAGTTTCGCTGTGAGATGATGGGAGATGGAGGACGGAGGGGAGAGACCCGAAAATCACCTGAGAACATCAAACAAAGTGGTGAGAAAAGACGAGGTGTTTGGTGTGGATGAGAGAGGGGGAGGTGGGGGGGGTGGACAGGACACAGAACGAAGCACTTTTTAGTCGTTTTAGTCACGAAACTCGAGTGAAAACTTTCTGGAAGATAAATAAGAGAGAAATAAAGTTAGAATCAATTAGATTTTCATTAAATCGAACCCCGTTTTTATACTTTAATGTGTCATGTTTTTGTTTTCGGGGGGATTTGTGGGGAATGAGGCGTGCATGTCATCCTGTTTTTAATTTAGCTTCACTGAAATCAGCCTCTCTGTTTACTGAACACAACAACTCCCACTGCTGCTGCTCCACAATAAAAGACCTAAACTGGGGAAAGACAGGACGACTTTTATTGTGAAGCAGCCACAGGAAACAGACCGTTAGCATCTTTGTGTCCTGATGTCAGAGGTCGTTCCTCCGTTGTGGATCCAGGACATTTTTCATCAGAAGAGAAGTTTAAAGTATTTCAGAGTGTAAAGGAGGAGGTGCAGACGTGGAGCTCCTCAGCAGGTTGACCAGCGTTTCTTGGAAAGTCACTCATGAACATCAGCTGACGGTTTCTGATGCTGAGAAAAAGATTTGTTTTGTAAAAGAAGGTGCGTTTGTTTCACTGGGCTCATTTGTTCAACGTGTGAAAGTGAAACTGCTTGTGTTTATTTGCCCCAAACAGCCAAAATACAAAGTAGACGTTAGCTGTTAGCTAGTTAGCTAGTTAGCAACAAATAAAGGAGAGTTCCTCATTTGTTCCTTCAGTCTCTTTTAACTTCTTGTCTCTGTTCGTTAATGAAGCTGGTTTCAGTTCAGTTGACTCAGTTTCAGTCAGTTTTGATGAGCTTCATTCAGGTTTGCTGATCATTCTTTACTTATTAGCTCTGAGTTTCTCCCTCTCATCTCTCTGGACTTTCACCTCGATGAATCTACGCACTTTAAAATATATTTTTAAGAATCTAGAATATGTGAACATCTTAAAAAACTTCACTGATGTTAAAACAATAACAGGAAGAGTCACAACTGATCGTGACTGCAGTTCAAGATGTTCAAACAGTTTCACAGACGTCCCTTTAATAGTGAAAGTCAACGGGGGAAGATTTTTGGTTGCAGTATCAGAAGTGGCCACTAGGGGGAATCGGCAGCTTGATCGAGTGTCTCCATAAGTTCTTCTTTTCTTGAAACAGCAGGTGTCATCAGTCAAACCAGGACTGAAACTTGAAGGATGACAACTTTAACTGTTTTTGTGGATAAATTGGCTTCAAATAAATTAAAGTTGGTTGATTTTCAGTTTCAGAATCAGAATCATAACAGTCAGTGGTTTCTGGCTTCTTTCTATGCTAGTTAATCAAACACAGGAGGGAAATCTGTCTCCTGTCCCTGAACTCCCCCCCTCCGCCCCCCCGCCTGCAGTCGCCGTCGAGGCTTTTTACTCCCGCCGGTCCACCTCTGGCTTTAGCTGTAGTGAAGTGCTATTTAAAGCTCCGAGCTGAGGGCCGGAGCAGTGCTGATGTCTTATTTCTCACATGTAGTTAGAGTGCTGACAGTCGTAGACGAGCCGCAGAGTCTCCAGGTCTGAACCGGCGCCGGATTAAAAAGAAACATACACCGGAAAACGTGTTGCAGATGTGGAGGTTGCAGATGTGAATAGCGTAGCTGTAGTGAACTGACCGATCTTTGAGTGCAAAAGCTCAATCAATCCACAAGATGATGTATTTATTTTGATGTACTGTATATGTGATGTTTTATGCAAATTAATAAATGTACATTTTCATTATGAGAAGACAAATGTCAACAGTTTCCCTAAATAAATGGTAAAACTCGAATAAAAAGTACAAAAGACTTTGTAAATATCGAGCTGCTCTGCTGAGTTCTTTCATTCCTCTTCTCAAAGGTCAAACATGGAGAAATAAAAAGCACATCAGCTCACATTCATTGTTATTGTGTGTGAGCAGGTTTTTTAAAGTCTGTGCAGAAAATGTGGAAGAACTGAGAGTGTTTGATCCCAGAAAGAAGTTTCTGTGCTTCAGAGTCTCTTAATAACATCAAATATCAACATTTACACATTTTTTTTGTCTTATTTAAGTAATTTTTTGTTATAATCCGACCTGTTCAGCTCAGATGAAAGTCAGATCTCCAGGTTTCGTGCAGCAGAAACGTTGCTTCAGGTCGGATGCAGGTGAGGTCACTGAGTGGGTGGATGATTAGATCAAGTGGCTCCTCCTGTCTGCCGTCTGCTGATAATGCACGCAGCCTCCATTGATTTATGTTTATGTCCGTTCTGTCTGCATAATCACAGAAAGTGAGGAGGACGTTCTGTGTTTGCTGAGAACACTGAGGGACCATCGATGTTCAGGAGAAGGAACGACTGGATCCGATTCATCATCTGTGTTTCAGAGACATGAAGGTTTTAACGATGCTCTCACAAACTTAACTCCTGGATGATGTTGCAGCTTTTTTTGGAAGTGAGTGAAGCGTCAGATTTATCTCCTGCAGCAGATTAACGGGGGGGATAAGAGGCTCTTAGAGACCAGAGACCAGGTTCACATCCTGAGTCTGTTTCCAGGTTTAAACCTCGTGAAAGAACGAGGTTCCTCTGCACCTGAAGAACATGAAGCTTGAGTCCGAAACTTTCTCTCATGAAGCAAAATGCACATTTACATTATTGAAAGTCGTGAGAAACAGAAGTCAGTGTGTTTGTGTTGATCAGAGGAAACCACCTGCTTCAAACGGCATCATATTAATCACCTTTAAGTTATTTATCTTGATATTATTGCTGTTAAACACCTTCATTTCTCCTCTGAGGGTCAATGAGGGATCTTCTCTCATCTTAGTGTTCAGTGATTCACATGAAACACATAAGTTATGTCTCCTGCCTCCTGAGACCCCACACATTCCTCCTGTGACCCCTTGTGAGGGCCCCCACCCCCAGGTTGGGAACCACTGCTGCAGATTGTCAGAAAAAAAAAACACAATTCGTGTGAACGTCGCCGACATGGAAACATTTAATTCTACTTATAATCTGCTTAATACTCATGAAGACTTTCTTTGAAGTGGGAACTCGTAACTTTCTCTTCATCCTGCAGTTTTGGCTTCAATTCAGTTTGAAAAGCAGCTTCTTCGTTTTCTTTCCTCGAGCGTTCTTGTCTTGCAAATATACCCTGATGGGTGGGAGGAAAATCCTGCCCCGCAGCATTTCCCTCCTGCCAACCCATTTTAATGTCCTAATGATTCCTTCTGTTGCCATCCTGAATGCTAATAAGAAGATAACGCTTCCTGCCGTGATGGCAATTTCCACAGGCTTTCCTGCTGCGGTTAATTCAACTGTTGAGAAGCTTTTAACCAGATGCTTGATGATATTAGCACTCGGAGGAAACTGAGTGCTTCCCACATAAGTTTAATGAACCAAAGGCAGCCGCAGAGCCAGAAATACATTACATTTATGTCTGCGTTTAAGGGGCTTTAGTTGGTACTATTATCCAGAGAGACTCATACTGAGCACAGCAACACAATGAGATCATTAATAACACAAGCAGCTGACAGCGTGAGTCACGCAAAGCACCGCGGCAACACGAGCACCGAGTATCTGTCAGGCATGTTGGTGCAGAACAGACACGCAGGTGGATGAAAGACAATAAATTTAGGCTTTCTCCACAGTTCTCTGTTATCAGAGGTCAAACTGTGAGCTGTTAGTTACTTCAGTAACTGTGTCCAGTTGAAGCTGTTTGTCATGTCGGATGAACAGTTTAATCATCTGACGACCCCTTTGAATTTATCTCGTGACCCTCTGAGAAGGTTGGAGGAAACATCTGGACTTCAGAAGTTAACTGCATATGATGTAGTTCAAAGTGTCTCCACTAGGCGGAGCTACAACAGTGACATGCTGCTGTAACACTGATGCATCAGAGTGAACAAACTAACATGAGATCCCAGTCACAGGAATCATTCTACTGCAGGATGAAAACTTTTACTGCATGAAGAACAAAACTGCAGCACTTTTACAAACTGACACTTCAAATTCAACAACATGAAGCTCAAGTTACCGGTTTGTTTTTACATTTTAAACACTGAGTTTCTGCTTGTATTGGTGTGTTTTTAAACAGTAGTTAACGGTGCAGTTAGTAGTTTCTTCCAGTTGCAGCTGTGGACCAACAGGCCTGATGTGAGGACTTTAAATAACACCTCATAGACCTCCGAGGAGCAGCCGCTGGATGCAGGGAGTCGCTGGATGCAGGGAGCCGCTGGATGCAGGGAGTCGGGGGATGCAGGGAGTCGGTGTTAAAAAGTAAAAGCAGCGTGGACACTTGTGATGTCAATGCGGCCTGATTGCTGACAGTCTCTGGAAAGTCTCTGCGATGGAGAGCTGCCGAGTTCGAGCTGCATATCTGCCAAGTTGGATAAACAGAAGTGGCTGAATGAGGCCTCAGGACATGATATCATCCATGTTGAACTGACACACATGCAAACACACACTGAGCAAAGCTTTAATGAGCTGGATGCTGAACTCAGCTGTGTTGTAATGATAACCACTGCTGTAAACCAGCTATTAGTTATCATGATTAGATATATACATATATTGTGTGTACATTATTCCACTGGATTCTGTAATTTTATGATCTAAGTGTAAATGTGGCTTTAGAATAACTTGTATTTTACCCTACAGCAGTGTTTTAAACGTCACACAGCTGAGTGCACAACGAGCGCTTCAGACCAAATGTTTTTTTATTATTCGAAGTCAAATGACGACTGCAGGAAGCATCAGTCTGCTCAATAATCTCCCTGGTTACTCATTAATTTTACTGAGTTGTTTTAATTATTGACAGAATGGTAATAAGGGATGGGGTGGGGGTAAAAGGTTGTAGGGTAATTAAATCAATAGGGCTCCTCCTGCTGGAAGAAGGCACCAGATATCTTGTCAGTTTATGAATAATGACTGAGGCGATCCTGCCTGCTGGCCGGTGTAGAAACATGACGATGCAGCTGGAAAAAAGGGCCAAATCAATATGTTCTTTCATGGAAATGCAAAACAAAATTCTCATTAACTTGGAAACTTATTTTCAAGAGGGATGTAGAAACAGACTAAAGGACATGGAGGTGCACTGAGTAACACTGTTTTACATGTTCGGTGAGGTTTCATGATAAAATTACATTACATCAAATATTAAAAAGCACTTTGAGTTTTAATTTTTATATAGAACCAGAAAAAATAAGGCTAACTTTACCAACAAATATGTTAAAAAGAAAGACTTCAGCTTCAAAATTTAAGTCTTAAAATGAAATCATGTAGTTATTTAAATGTGAGACACTTTCTGGCATCACTGCATGACTGGATCCTGTCGCAATAATCAGACAACAAACTTCTGTTTTAGTAAATTTAAGCTCATGGATGAGGTAAGTGTAATTATTTTTTTCACTTTTTAGAAAAATATGTCTAAGAAAAAACCAGTATTGGTTGTTTTCATCTTGTTTTTCTGTGTTTAGGTCGAATGCAAATGAAAAATGGAAAGAAAAAAGCTCTGAGTTTGGAAATATTTTGTATTTTTTGCAGATTCATAGCAGCGCAGATCTGTTTCTATCACTTCTATTTCTTCTTCTACGACTAACGACCCCGATTTCATGAAACAGTGTTTGTTGTTTTCCTGTCGGCTGTTTCCTGTTTTCCAAGGTGCTCACGTCACCACCATGTCTACATCCGCGCGGCCCGTAAACGGTCGTTTTTAACCTTCCCTCGATTAAAAACGGTACTTATCTCCTACCTATAATTTTTTTTTATGTGTGTTTCCATTGAGTTGTTTTAGTTTTATCACTTACAATACAGTTTTGGTGTCTTTATAAACAGCTGTATTTTATAGTTCCACCGGGAGGGACGGCGGAGGGTTATTGTGGTCCTTGTCTATAAATACTCCTCCGCAGCTCTTTGTCGAATAAAAACTGACGGCTTTCAGAAGGCAGAAGTTTACTCACCGGTAGGAACAATTTGTTTGTAAGTATTAAGAAAAAAGTACACAGATTTCACAAAACCATAGATTTATTCTTCAAGTTTATTGTTATTTGAGATTATTTGAATTGAAATTAGCTTGATTTAGCCGTTAGCAACGAATGAAACTAACTACGTCAGCACTGCTGGCAGCTAAGCTAACACGGCTAGCCGGGGCCTGACCTACAAAAAACACCGCAAAACAACGACAAATTATGAACTTAATTGACCAATTTTTTAAACTGGGGAGAATGAAATGCTTATCTTTTAAGGATTTAAAGAGGTTGGTGATTTTTCGGTGTCAAAAGTCGTTTCAAAAGCGACAAACGTCAAGTGTTTTTTTCTTTTCATTCGGCTAGCTTCGTTAGCGGGTTAGCTTCATTAGCCGGTTTAGCTGGCCCGCTGACAATAAGGAAACGTCTGGTTGGCTGTTTATTGAACGACAGTTGGTTCTAACATAGCGGTTGTTTTTCTAGTAAGCTGTCAGGGAGTGAGTGTATATTATTTCACCAAGCTTCGAGTGGAAAACGGCGGATGTAATCGAGTTTAACCGTCGGTAAACAATTACCGGAACAACGCAGTTAGCTAACGCTGTGTGATTACTCAGCAGCGGTTAACGTTCCAGTAAAGAGGTTCGTCATCGATCATCGACCATCGACAGGTGGCAACAAGTAAAATGAAAACTATTTAATGCTTGAATATCAAAGTAAGTGTCATTTCATCTAAATAAGCTTTTTCTGGGTTCTTAATCAATAGGAATAAGCGTTTTATTTTGGAAACATGTTACCGAAACCGTCGGACAGGTTTAATACCATTAAATATTTCTTTTTTGATCGGTTTCTGTGTTTTTTGTTCCTGAAATGCAATGAAGGGGTAGGGAATTTAACGTAGGTTGTTTTTAATGGTGGCTGAGAAGCCGAGCTGAATAATGGAGGACTGGGTGTAGCCTAATTGTAGCTGTTTGCCAACCCCTCGCCTTTGGGGAGGAGCTCTGTTGACAAAACAGCAGAGCATCGATTCTTCAGTAAAGTGCAAAGGTGGTTAAAGCTGAATGGAAATCAGGCTCACAGACTTTACAACATAGAATTTGTTAAATCACATACTAATTGAATAAGTTTTTCCCCTAACAGTGTCAAGATGCAGATCTTTGTGAAGACCCTGACTGGTAAAACCATCACTTTGGAGGTGGAGCCAAGTGATACCATCGAAAATGTCAAAGCAAAAATCCAGGATAAGGAGGGCATCCCCCCCGACCAGCAGCGTCTGATCTTTGCCGGAAAGCAGCTTGAAGATGGCCGCACCCTCTCTGACTACAACATCCAGAAGGAGTCCACCCTCCACCTGGTGCTCCGTCTTAGAGGAGGCATGCAGATCTTTGTGAAGACCCTGACTGGAAAGACCATCACCCTGGAGGTGGAGCCCAGCGACACCATCGAGAACGTCAAAGCCAAGATCCAGGACAAGGAGGGCATCCCCCCCGATCAGCAGCGTCTGATCTTTGCCGGCAAGCAGCTCGAAGATGGCCGCACCCTCTCCGACTACAACATCCAAAAAGAATCCACTCTCCACCTTGTCCTGCGTCTGAGGGGAGGTATGCAGATCTTTGTGAAGACCCTGACTGGAAAGACCATCACCCTGGAGGTGGAGCCAAGTGACACCATTGAAAATGTGAAGGCAAAGATCCAGGACAAGGAGGGCATCCCCCCCGACCAGCAGCGTCTGATCTTTGCTGGAAAGCAGCTTGAAGATGGCCGCACCTTGTCTGACTACAACATCCAGAAGGAGTCCACCCTCCACCTGGTGCTCCGTCTGAGAGGAGGCATGCAGATCTTTGTGAAGACCCTGACTGGAAAGACCATCACTTTGGAGGTTGAGCCCAGCGACACCATCGAGAACGTCAAGGCCAAGATCCAGGATAAGGAGGGCATCCCTCCTGACCAGCAGCGTCTGATCTTTGCTGGAAAGCAGCTTGAAGATGGCCGCACCCTCTCCGACTACAACATCCAGAAGGAGTCCACCCTCCACCTTGTGCTCCGTCTGAGGGGAGGAAACTAATCTGCCTCTGCCAAAGATGCTGCAGATGTCATTCCAGCATTTCTTCCAGTGTTTAAATGGCTCCTTCTGATTAGCTGTCAGGCATTCCTTTCATTTTTATAAGTTTCAATAAAGGTCGTGCATTCCTGAATTGTTTTTATCTTTTGCCTTTTGATCTCTTTGCATTTCGGCTGCTGTAGCTGACAGTTGATGCTCTCTGGCCTCAGAAACGTAACGCTTAGGTCATGTTCTTTTGTTTGCTAACAAAATATATATACAAGGTTAAAATGAAAAGATTGAACAAACAGTATTTGTGCTTAAAGTGTTTCACCACAGATTAAAGATCACAACAGTTTTAATTTTGAGTTGAGATGAGACCTGGAATCTTGTTTCATTATGACCTGCATGGAAGTGCTGTTCCAAATGACCGTAACTAATAAAAATGGCTTCTCACTGTCACCTGGACTTTTGTCTTTTTATTGCAGACGAGCAGAAGAACTTCAGTGTCTTTAAAGTTTTATTACAAATTCCAAACCAAGTACAGTTAAACATTATAAACCACAACTTGTTTTACTTTTAAGTCAAAGATCATTCAGATCATGAGACCTGGAGTTGTTGTCAGTTGAGGTGATTCAGTTCATCCTTATGTCCACTAGGTGTCACTATAGGCCTGTTTAATACTTCAGTGTGATGTGATTCATTTCGGCATTTTATGATTTATAGGAAGTTCTCTGTTTACTGAAGACTGAGCAGCGATACAACAAAGTGCATTTACTACATAAAAGTTTTAGATTTATTGAAGTAAAAGTACAAAATAAAAGAATTATGCATAACAGCCCACCTGAGGAAATTATGTTGGATAATATTTGAAGCGTAAAAGCTTATTACACTTTATTCATATTACTGTTACAGCGAATGTTAATTTATTTTTGCTTTACATTCCAAGGAGATACTTTTTTATTGTCTTAATCTACAATAAACTCTGCCAATAACAGTGAACATCACAAATCTGACTCTGCAAAGTCAGTAAAACTACAATATTTGTCTCAGTGATGCAGTGAAACAGAAACTAGACAATTAAAAAATAACTAAGCAGTACCCCAGAGTTGTATTTAAGTACTTAAGTAAATTTACTTAATTACTTTCCACCCCTCTGGTCCAGAGATTTTAAGCTCTTCAGGTTTGGAACATCTGACTCATGACCATCTGTTTCAACAAGATTAATTCATCTTGTTAGTTGAAGCTAAAAAGGGAAAGTTTGGTTCTTTAATCTCAAATATTTATTTTGTCTTCGTTTCAATTTGATGCAGAAAAAGTCAAAAAAACACACAAACTGAGTTTTAAAGCTGTTTTATTTTATTTTAAGGGGTTTTTTACATCCAGTATGCACAAAAACAATGTAAATTACCCTCTTTTCTACCGAAAGCACAAGAAAAAAAGCAAAAGTGAACAAATCATGATCAACAGTATTGATGACTAAACAAGTTCATGCATTCGTTATTGACACATTTTGGTTGTTTCTTTACAGCTACTCATCGTCACTACAGGAGGTCTGTTTGATTCACAGCTCTGAGCTCAGAGCAGATAGTTTCAGGTTGGGGGGGGGGTGTAAAATACATGGAGACATAAATAATAATAATTATAATAAATATGATCCAATTAAAGAGTGTAGAAGAGCACTTCCTGTTTGCAGGTTGGGTTCAGTTTAAACGGACACATGCAGACGTCGGGCAGATGATGAGTCACGACGCGACACTTTGCACCTTCCTGCTGCAGAGTGTGTGTGTGTGTGTGTGTGTGTGTGTCTACAGAACGGTCTCAGCACTCGAGTCGTCATCGAAGTGAGCGCGGCGTTTTTGTCGAGAGTCTCTGTGAGTTCCAGGTGGAGGCAGGTCATCAGGGGGGCGGAGCTCCAGTCCGGGGTAGAAGTCAGACTCCTCGGCGTCTGACTCCAGCTGGATGCTGACCTGGGGGGCGGGCTGGTGTGGAGGATCCCCCGGGACGAGGCTGGTCTGGGAGCGGACAGGTGAGGGGGGGCAGGTGATCTTCAGGTGCAGAGTGATGCTGAGGAACAGTGGCGGAACCGGCCGGGTTACACGTTTACTCTGCAGCTCGTCAGGAGCAGCCAGCTGAGAGCGAAGCAGCCTGAGGAGGCCGACGTCCATCAGACGGACGTGACTGATGCTGATTCAACTGTTAATTTGTGCTTTGACTCTTTGTTTTCTGTTGTTTTATATCAGTTTAGTGAAGATAAACGCCTCAGTATCATCAGAATGAACTGTAATCTGAAAAGTAACTAGTAACTGAAGCTGTTAGACAGAAGTAATGGAGTAAAATGAATCGTATTTTCCTCTGAGATGAAGTGAAGTCGAAGCGTAAATCTGCTTCAAACGAGTCGACAGCTTAATAAAGGAGGATCTGTTTCAGTCTCATCAGGCTGCTTCAGCTCCAGCTGCTGAATTCAATAACCTGTCAGGTTGATTGATCCTTCTGCTCACACACACACACACACACACACATCAGCTCTAAAACACACACATTTGGTTTATTTACATGAAACACTGTTTGAAGAAAAGGAAAGTGTGTGTTTCTGTCTTCATCACTGAAGGTGCAGCGAGTTTGCAAAAGACTTTTATGATCGAAAGAAACAACCAAAACCAGAACGACGAGTCGACACACAGCAGGAGAGTCACAGCTTCCTGTGTGTGTGTGTGTGTGTGTGCATGTGTGTGCATGTGTGTGTGCATGCGTGCTGCTATGTGTGAACCTCTACTAATCTAGAAAGGTAGTGACTGCTTTACGAAACTGTTCGACAGGCTGATTATTGACAGTAATGAAAAGGAAATGAAACAAGACTTTAATTCCCAAAGGTCACATGATTTCTCTAAAAAAAACCTCACTCTCACTCTAAGTGAAACCCACAGAGTATAATCACCTAAATATCAATCAATTTCCCATAAAAACAACTTTGAACCTGCCGAGAATTGAATTTCCCACCGACACCAGTGTTTCAGAGATGAGGAGTCCTGATGCTGGAGGTTTCTAACAGGAGTAAACAGAAACAAACACTGTATTTGACTTGCTGAATGTCGCAGGAAGAGCAGCGCATGAGTTCAGTCAGAGTGGACTCGTGCATCTGAACCCTCAAACTCCATTTAACCGGCTCTATGTGGAAAACCGTCTGGCTCGCGGGCGGACTGTTGCACTTTGAAACTCCTCACTGACCCAAGACACCAGAGGGAGGAGGGATTCGGCATGTTTGCAGGTTGTGTGTGTGTGTGTGTGTGTGTGTGTGTGTGGCCCACTAACCTACAAACCTGTGATGTGAGTCTGTGTGTGCTGGAGCCTTTTTTAAATGACCAGTGAAACATATCGGTCACACGCTCGATTTTTGGGAGGCTGCCAATCATCCACAAATGAAAACAATGATGTCACGCGCACTGGGAGGCTCCTGTTAAATAACTTGCCACCATTGGTTGGATATTGTTTGGATAACATTGATTTTGAGTCAGACTTTGTCAATAGAAACCACAGTGTGTGGAAAGCAAATAATGATCTTTCTAAGCAAATCTGAGTGGTTATGAAGAGGTTTTTATTATGAATTGTAGAGAGTTCTTTGGTTAAATAATTTGTAATTTCTAGCGTTTCATGTCTCAGTGAAAACAATGAAAACAAAAGACGTAGTTTGATGACATTGTGAAGCAGCGTGGAATCACTGAATTTGTTTATATAATGTGAAACAGCCACTATTGCAGATGAAAAATCTGTGTGTCTGAATTAGGCAGAAATTTTCACAGATGAGGTTATTCATTTAAAGTTTTATTCACATTTAGTCACGTTTGCGGACTTCCTTCCTCATTCGGACTGGTTTTATCCCTGGAGGTTTGCGACAGGTGATAAAATGTAACGCACCGATACTTTGAATAAAAATTCCTTTGAGTCTAAACTTTGCTGAAATTCTAAAGTGATTTAGTGGAGTTACACATTTCATGGTTGTGATTTCGTTTTTTTTTGTAGTTTTACATGACTAACAAAGCATGCTTACAGTATGAATGAGGAGATTTTTGTGACTATTTTTACACCTGCTGTTGTGTGAAAGTAACGCACTTTCACTGATTAACTACGAGCTGAGATCATCCATCTCGGAGGCCTGGACAGCTCGCTCTGTAAATAAAAGACACAGGAGAAACAGCATGGTTTCACTCTGCAGGCCAGTGACTCACCTGGGTGCAACACCCACGACTCACACACACACACACACACACACACACACACACACACACACACACACACACACACACACACACACACACACAC
>JAQMCX010000027.1:11935820-11954054 GCA_029814765.1 Acanthurus leucopareius | reverse complement strand
CCGGAGCTTATCGATCAGATCAAAGAAACATTAAACCAGCGTCGGGGGGGTCACATGCATCAGTTCATTGCTTTCTTGCTTTGAAGTTCTTATAAGATGTTTATCCGAATAACACACACACACACACACACACACACACACATACACACACACACAACAAAACACTGCGGCTTGTTGCAAATGAATGCAAAGTGTTTTACATATTTTGGTGCAAATTGAAAAAAGCACAAATGACTGAATGTTCTTTTTTTGGGAGGAAGCTCAAATAATTAAAGAGAAGAAGAAGAGACGGATTAAAACTGTGAACACAAACATTCAGTTAATTATAAACAAACACAAACAACAGCAACACAGTGAAACAAACGGCCGACAGCCGGCCGGGATTACAGGGATTAAACAGCTCTGACGACTCTGCAGAGCTTCTCATAAAACAAGGCTCAACTTCTGATGGAACACACACACACACACACACACACACACACACACACATAGCAGAGCGAACGTAAACACACACCGACGCTGATCAACAGACAGAAATGTCTTCATGGCATCTGCTCACGCTGTGCTGCCATAATCCATAAATGTTTTTCCACAGGCGACAGGAGATTAGCTGATTACTGATCAATAATAACTCAGTGACAGAGTGTGTGTGTGAGTGTGTGTGTGTGTGTGTGTGTGTGTGTGTGTGTGTGTGTGTGTGTGTGCGTGGATTTTAAAGGGCTAATTCACCTAATTTAAACATTAAAGAAACAGTTTGTTCATCATGTTAAATAATCCTGAACCTTTAAAAGCAGCTGTCTGTCGTCTGCGGCTCTGCAGGAGCTTCGTCCAATCAGACAAAACGACCCTGATGATGTCACAGTGATGTCACAGTGATGTAATCTGGGTTAACTCAGCTCTGGTTTGAGGATTAAACATTTAAGGAAGCCTGTGTTTCCACTTTGGGATGGAGACTTTTACCAAAACTAACAATAAGATGCAAATAAATTGAATTATGGGAAATGTAGGACGGAGTGTTTTTGGAGCTTTTATAAACTCCTGGGAAAAAAAAAGCATTTTTCAGCTTCAGCTGCTTCAATTTTAACCATTTTTATTGATAAAAGTTTAATATTAAACCACTGAAGGACTTTAAACGTGCTGGTTTCTTTCTTCCACCTCAGTTTTTTAACTTCAGGGCTGTTTAGAAACAACTGTACACCTTAAAGTCTCTCAAAACTTGGGTTCAAATCTTGACATTTTTTCACAAACGTCAAACATTTGTGACTAAAATGACGAAAATAAACGTTAAAGTCTCAGAAAAACACTTTATAGCAGTTTATATTTGTGGATTCAAGACTTTTAAACTTTGTTGTTTTTCTTCATCAGGACCGAGCAGGTTGGTTTGGTTTGGGTTTGACTGAAAGTGACCTTTGTGACCCCTGAACCCACGAGAACACTAACACACACACACACACAGACACACACACACGCACACACACACACACACATATTGAAACAGTGCGTCAGTGGAGTTACCTGGTCTGTGCTCGGTGTGTCTGAAATATCATTCATGCTTCGGCTCTGAGCGTGATCTGAAAATGAACCAAATACTTACAGTCATTATTAAAAAACACAATAAACCATCCCATAATAAACCAACCTGTCTCCATAACAACGAAGAAACAGGAGCTTCAGGTTCTGATTTTATTCTGTAAAATCTCAGTAAAGATGCAAGATTCAATTAAAAGGTTATAAGAGAAACAAACGAGTCTGTTTCTGAGGCAGATTAATTTTTAATGACTCGTTTTCCTTTTTTTTCTCAAAGTAGATTTGGGAACAAAATAAAACGGAACAAAAGGAGACCATGAACACACCACGCAGAGCTCCAACAATCCTCCCATAATCCTCTTCAACCACACGCACTCACACAAGAATTTAACATTCGTTCACACGAAAGAGCCACAAACCTCAGACACAAACACAAACACACGTCGAGTTTAAAAACACACAACCGTCTTCAGAGCTGAATCGTGCAGCGACATGCAGAGTCAGATGAGATCAGAGCTGATTCAAATCAGTGTAAAGGAGAGAAACTCTGTAAAAAGTGAGAGAATGGAGTTTAAATTTGATCAAAAGCTGCTAATATTGAAAGAAGAAGAAGAATCCAGATCTGTCATCAGAGGAAAAGGGTCATCTTAAGCACCAAAACATGCTGACTGTGTTTCCATCCTGATGTGATGAAGCTGCTGTTGTAGCTGCAGCAGGTGGAGACACTTTGAACTCCTTCATACACAGTTAACTAGTTTATTCCAGAGGTTCCCAACTGTGGGGTCGGGCCCTTCAGAGGGTCACTGGACTAATCTGAGGGGTCATGAGATGATTCATGGAAGAAGGAGACACAAAGTTCTGCTTCTGTTGGGTTTCTTGTTTGTTTTGTTTTTGAATATTTGAGGATATAAATTTATTTTTGCTTATTTGGGTGTTTGACTGAAATCCTCTGAGAAGTTTAAACAGGAAGTGTCTCTTTGGTGAGAGTGTGTGTGTGTGTGTGTTTGTGTGTGTTTTGCGGTGTGTTCGGACTCACGCAGGCGGCCGAGGCTGCTCGACTGCCGAGAGCGAAGGTCTTCTGTGGAGCGATGGATCCCAGAGGCCGAGCTAGTGCTACGGTTCAGGTTAACCTGAGGACTACGGTCTGACAGAGCGGCGGCACAGGAAGTGAAATCAACGGGTCAGAGGTAAGAAAAGAGGAGAGACAGGTGATGATCAACATGGCGGAAATCAGAGGAAGCATCAGGATGAAATCAGAAGATTAGATCACTGTGGTGATTGCTGATTGGTGGTTAAAAAGACAAACAAACGGAGGACGGACTCACTGGACGCAGCGTTGGAGGACTTCCCGATGTCGGCCAGCGAGCGGTGGATGGGCTTCTTGGTCTGGTGACGGTGCCTCCGGAGCAGCACGAAGCTGATCTTCTCCTTCAGGTCCGGAGCGATGAGGCCGTCGGCTATCTGTCGATCCACAATCTCATCTGGAAGAAAAACACGGCGGCTTTAATAAAACGCCGATTTAATAATCTGATAAACGCCAGAGGGGGAGGAGCTCCGCCGCACTCACCCACGATCTGAGGCAGCGAGTAGCCGTCCAGGTCGAGCAGGATGCTGCCGGTCTGCAGGCAGGTCCGGAGCTCGAACAGGCTGTGGAGGGTCAGCGTGGACACATGGGGCTTGCTCCATCTCTCTCCTCCCTCCTCCACCTTCTCCTCAAACTTCACCCACCTGCAGAGACGCAACAAAGAGGTTCAGCTCCGGAATGTCAGGAGAAGAAGTTTCATGTGAGTGTGTAAAGACGGGCTGATGATCGATCGCTCGACCAGCAGGAAGCTGTTGTGTAAGTCACAGCTTTGATCTCATGTGGAGCTGAAGTCCTGTCACCCTCAACCTCTAAATCCCATCAAAAGTGACCTGAAATCCTAAACTAATGAAAGCTGTGACGCCTGCGTGTGTGTGTGTGTGTGTGTGTGTGTGTGTGTGTGTGTGTTCACCTTGCGGACTCTTTCCACTCCAACTCTCCGCCCTCCTGCTGTAGCGTGTCCATCTCAGTGAATATCGTGGGTGTTGGGGTGCTGTCGTCCTCCCCCAGGATGTGACGCAGCCTCTCTGCTGCAGGAGACACTGAAGAAGAAGAAGAAGAAGAAGAAGAAGTAGAAGAAGAAGAAGAAGAAGAAGAAGAAACAAGGTGCAAAGAAAGAGACAGAGTTTCAGTTTCAGATCTCCATCAAATTCACATTTAAAGACGAATTTGGGGCCTGTTGCAGCACTCCACAAACAAACAAACAAACAAACAAACAAACAAACTATACAAGAATCACTAGAAGGAACCTTAAAGTAAATTAAAAAAGGGCATTTACAAGGGAAATTTTTAACAACAGAACACAAAATGTGTGCAAAAGAATAAGAGCAAAAGGTGCAAATGGTTCAAGAAACCCGTAATATTTGCCATTGAGTCTTTAAAAAGTCCAGAATCTTATCTGTTCCTGAAGAAACTGAGATGTTCACAACACTCGGGTCCAGAAGACAACCAGCTGTCCATCTGACCAACATCAAACTGACCTGATGGTTCTTCTCACCAGCATCAAACACAAGAAAATCTCTACAGCTTCACCTTCTCCAGCAGAGTGATTTGTCTTCTGAAATTTAACAACTATTGGAGGAATTTTGACGACATTTTTGTTCAGACATTCATGTTCCTGAGAGGATGATTCCTGACTTCAGAGAACTTGTAGTGAGATGAGGCAGTGAGGGATCATGGGATTTGTTTGTTTCCTTGTTAAACAGCCTCCATTGCAGATGTGAATCAGTGTGACTGACTCAGAAATGTTTTGTGCTAAAGTTTAAATCGCGTTTCGTTTCATCACGTTTGCCGACTTCCTTCATCACTGTGACTGAAGTTAAACTGGAGTTAATGACAGGAGACTGAATGAAGGAGAAACTGACAGATTTCTCTGAGTTTGAACACTGATGGAAACATTACAGATCATAAAAGTACACAAATAAACAAAATCTATACAAACATAAAGTTGTGTTGAGACTTTTTAATGTTGTCATGCTTCATGTTATGTGTTTAAGCTCTTAAAAATACTAAAAGTCCAACTTTTCCTCAAAAGCTGTAAAATCAGGAAAAAGTTCTTAATGTTAAAAAACATCACAAACATTTATTTCAGTTAACGAACAAACAATATATTTCTGTTTTTTCTTCTTTTACATCTTAGCACTGCCATTGTAAGCACGTTAGCATGCTAACATTAGCATTTAGCTAAAACTAGCTTCAATTCTGTTATTAAAAATGGCCAAAAAGTAACAAACCAGTGTTTTGTTTTGTTTTGTTCCAGAAAGAAGATGATGTCAGACTTTTATTATTATATTATTATCATTATTATTATTGTTGTTGTTGTTGTTGTTGTTGTTGTTATTATTAGTATCATTGTTTTATTATTATATTTTCCTTTTCTCCAGCAGCAGAGAGCAGAAACAGAAAGCAGCAGTGAGACAGAGGGATTACATGTGACAAAAGTCCTTTGTTGAATTAAATCCCCAACATTAGAAAGTGGACACAATGTGCTTTGGGCCACTTAGCGAACAGGACCGGGAGCCGTTTCAGGCCGCCGGCCGTCAGACTCGGCCTCCACTGATCTAAACAATCCCCATTACGCTTCTTTAATGGAGCAACACGAGCGTTCGCTCCTCTAATGACCATCTGATATCTGATCAGCTGGCACCTTTTTCTAATTTCACTCTGAGCCGATCAATCCCCATTAACATGCAAGCCTGGAGGGGGGGATGTGTGTGTGTGTGTGTGACAGCAGAAGTGTGTGTGTGTGTGTGTGTGACAGCAGAAGAGTGTGTGTGTCGTTTCCTGTTGCTCACTTTGTTCCTCTTTTTAATCCAAAAGTTAAAAAGGTCGATAACTCATGAACTCATTGATCAGAAAGGTTCCAGTTTAAACCACCAAAGTGACACGAGGGTCATGTGACCGTGACGTTCTCGCTCTCTGTCAGCGCCGCGATCGTGCAGAGGGAACAATTATGTAATCTGTGTTAACTGCAGCCCTGTGCCGAATTATAATCCAATCCAATGTTCCCGAATATGCCGACACTCCACAGGAACCGGTGGCTGTTTCCATCACATCGGGTCAGGTAGCATGAGGAGATCCGACCATCTGACCATCTGATCATCTGATCATAGTTTGTTTTCTTCGTACATATCTGATCTCAGTCCTGATGTTTGCACCGTCTCAGATTATTTCTGCACAAACGCAGCTTAGACTCTGAAATTAACTTTTCTTCTTACAAACACGTCAGAAAATCAAGTGAAGACAAACAAACATTAATTATCATCCGACTCTGGAGGTTTTTCTCGTCTTTCAGCTCCTTCATGTTGTCTGGAACACAAACTCTGCTCTCATTAACCTCGTTTCCAGCTGTTACTGTGAGTTTCCAGCTGTTTCATGTCCGTTTGTTCAGAGTTTCAGGGGTTAACACGGCGACAGAAGCACAAACTGATGCTTTGGATGGAAACTTGTGATATTTAACAGCTTTAAATTAACATTAATGATATTTTTTAATGTTTACTTGATGTGTAAGAAGACAACACATGACTTAATAAGCTGAAAATACAGAAGAAAACAGTGAGATTTAAACTGTTAACAAGTAACTAAAAAAATCACACAGCGCTGCTTTAAATGACTGACTTTTTATCTGTGTTTGTGTTTAAATCAGCAGAGTTCAGCCACATGAAGGACTCCACTTCAAAGAGCACAAACCATCCTTAACATTTGACTCTAATTTATTTATTTTTCACGATGAGTCTGTTCTGAAGTTTTAAAAATAATAGAGAGCGAGTTTTATGCATCACTAACTGATAACTGTGTTTATTTCCTGTTTCTCACAAAGAAAAATAAAGTAAATTCAGTTCTACTGGACTCAAACCGGTTTCATTTGTAGTTTCTGACCTTTTCCTCCTTTTTTTTTACCAAAATAACTTGTGTAACACAACATGTATCTTCTCTCCTCCTCCAGGCCTCCTTTCCTTTTATCAATGCCCTCTTTACCTATTTGGGAGCCGGGTAAGGTCCAGCGTGACGCCATGATGGAGGGAAAAGACGCCGCGGGCTCCTGCATGTTCACCGGATCCTCTGAGTGGAGACCGAGGGACCCAAAGTGACTGGAAACGGATCCTCAGGTTCGTTTTGCTTCTTGTTTCCTGTCGTCTCGTGGAGGTCGAGCGTCCTCAGCTCAGCAGCCTTCGCTCTCCACCATCACATACGTTCTTTCTGCTGGTTTCTCTGACTTTATATCCACTTTAGTTACCTCAATTAGCCATGTCTGGTTTGTTGTGCAGTGGATCTGCGACGCTCAGTCAGTTGGAAAAAGGTCTCCTCTAAGCTGTGGCAGAAATCCACTGAAATCTCCAAAGCAGCAAAGAGCCAGAGGCTTTAAGAGGGTTGACACACACCACAGGGCCCTCGAGTGCCCTCCTCCCAGAAGCCCAAACGCACGCACACTTAAACACACACACACACACACATACTTACAAACACACACACACACACAAACACACAAACACACACAAACAGGCGAGAAAATCAAGGAAATCTTTACCAACATAACTTTAACTCTCCTGCCCTGAGATGATCCTGACTCTTCTGACATCTCCTCACCTCAGGACTCAGGTATCTGATGCACATTCTTGCTAAGAAACCAAGCAAACACTCACAATAACACACACACACACACTCACACACACACACACACACACACACACACACACACGCACACACACACATGCACACACAGCTTGGAGTTCTCCAGCTCTAATCAGCTTACGGGCTTCAGAATTCGTGGCCCCTTGGGACCACGCTGCAAAACATTCATCACACACATGCCTGCACCAGCAGCTTCTACCTCATCACACATCTGACGCAGACGCCTCCACCTCACGGCGCACGGCGGCGAGTTCGCTCAGATGCTTCTCACCGCCGTGAGAACGAGACGTTTGGTCAAACTGAAGCAGGATGTCGTTTTTGTTTCATTTCTTCACTTAAATTAAAAACTAATTTGGTGCTTAAACCTGCAGGAGATGTTTGTTCTGCAGCCACATGAACTGTGACCAAACACAGCAACGTATGCTAACGGTGGTGATGCTAACGCTAATGTCAACCTGAGGCCAAAAGTGAGTCTGTGAGAGACAAAAACAGCCTCAGTCGATGATGAACGACAAATCAAAACTGACCAGGAAAATGCAAAAATGTCAGCTTGGAAACTCGAACAGCAAACAAACTTCAGTCTCCAGAAGATGAAGCTCGACGTGAAGGTTCGAGACCCAACAGAACAAACTCAACACTGACAGGTTCAACCCAACACACACCTGGAACTGATCTCAAACTCTGACTGTGCTGTAGTTTTCAGGTGGAGATCGTTTAAATATAAAGATTTCTACAAATCGGATGTTAAAAAAACAAAACGTTGTTGTGAATTTGGAGTTTGCAGAGTTTCGATGTGTCACCTTAAACAGCTTTTCCTTCACATGTGGTCGACAAAACGTCACCAAGTTCATTTTAAAGCACATTGGAGCTTCTGAAAAAGTTAAAACTTTATTTAAAGTGAACAAACAGGAAACACAATACATTTCCAGGCAAGTGTCAATGTGCTTTTTTACATTTTATGGCTGATAGATCACAATGAAAATGTGTGTTAAGTCGACTTTTTGAGGTGGAGTTCAGAGAGTTTCAGTGTTCAGTATCATTCAGAGTTTGAACAGATTCTTCAAACAGGCTGATTGTTTTTCTCATCCTGCATTTTTATGTTTTAACTTCACTTTCATCCTCGAGCTTCATGTTTCACTGAGCTGTTTATTTTCTTCACTTTGTTTTCTTTTTTTTACCAGATCACTTTGTATTTCTCATTAAACTCACAACAGATTTTAAGTTTCATGATTAATCTTTTTATTATTTTCCACTCTGAGCTCAGGATAGAAAAACTCTGTCAGTGTGTTTGGTGACATCATCACTCAGAGTGTGTGAGCGTGTGGTCTCTGACCTGACGGGTCGCCGTGGTCGTGACGCTCAGCGCCGCTCTCTTCATCGTCGTAATGCTCCTCTCTGTCGTGGTAATATTCCCGGTGTGAGTGCTCACGGTGTGTGTGGTGATCGTAGTGTGTGTGCCGTGCGTCCCGCTCGGCGTCGCTGACGTACGAATGTCGTCTGCGCCTTTTCCGTCTGTGGGAAACGGGAACGCCGATGTAGACGGGCTGAGCCTCTGAGAGAGAGACGGAGAGGACGGTGAAGCTTCAGTCTTCATCAGTGACATTTTTAAACAACACAAACTGAAATTTCCATCTAAACTAAACATAAAAGTGAAAAAGTTTGACATTTGGGGGAAAAGTTTGTTCACAAAGAGTTAAATGAGAAGATCAGATCCATGAGGAGCTCTCAGTCGGTGGTCCAGCCTCACCATCATCATCTTCATAGTGCCTGTGACCTCTGCTTCTCCCCCGCTGCCAGTCATGGTGATCCATCCTGAAACAGACAAGCAGGAAGAAGATGGTTTACTGAGAAAATGTGGAGAAGATGGAGAGAAGAGACAGAAAGATGAGACGACTCTTCTCTGTTTGATTCTTCATCAACATTAACCTGAGACTCCACACTTTGCCCTCTGTGTGTGCAGAGACCTCTGGGAATCAGGGAATCCTCGCGGCCTCACAGTGACTCGTACCGTCACCACGTGAGCCGCTGCTTCGCCACATGGCGCCACATGTGCCACAGCCAGCACAGCAGATCAATGGATGACAAGAGGAAAACTCGATGGAAAACCCCAGCAGCCCCTCAGGATCACACTGCAGCTCAAACCTCAGAAACCACAGGAAACAGCTGCTGGAGGATTTCCCAGCATCCCCAGCAAGCTGCTCCAGGTGGTTTGGTGAAAAAATAAACCTAAAAAGATTCTTGTATGTGTGCTGAATATTATTAAAACTTCTGTTTGTACTTTTTCACCAACCCAGAGCCCCTGAGGAGCTTGAAAACCTTCATAACAGAGCAGCTCTCTGCAGCAGAACAACAACACGTCAAGATATTTTTACAAAATCATATCGAAATATAAAATTTTGCTGAGCTGAAGCTTCACTGTCTCAGCTGTGCATCGTTCATGTGCTTTTACATCACTGCTGGTTCTCATGAAGACAAGTTCACTGAATGTTGTTAAATAATCGCTCCTCTGTTGTTTTAAATCAGCAGCAGTGCTTCTGCAAAAGATATGCAGCAGGGGGCGCTGTGGGTAACTGTTTTCATTCATGACTTAAACACTGAGCATTGTTAAAATCTGAGACTAACCTGTGGATTTTATGTTCTGCATGTTTTTGAAGTTAAACAATCGGCTTGTTTTTGATTAAATTTTGCTTCTTTTGCAGTAAAAAACCTGTCAGGTTCCATCCAGGTGAACAGGAAGCTGCACAGTCCTGCTTCCTGTGAAAGTTACATGTTACAGGATCAGAAAACAGTTCACTCACAGACACCTGACACAGGAGTTCAGGAGTTCACAGCAATATGTTAATCTAGTGAGTTATATGAGCTAAAAAGAAATGCAATGACAAACAAACAGCTCCTTCATTATGTTCTACAAGAGAAAATCTAAAATAAAATTCAAGAACTGTGCAGAGAAATAAATATTATACTATCCAAACAAAGTTCCTGCAGACAAACATCTAAATCTGTATCAACAACGAGTGAATTACATCAGAATCAGCCACCTTCACTGGATCAAAACAGTCCAACAAACTCTCTTTTTTAAGGTGGAAAGGAAAAGTTTCTAAGGTGGATCAGCTTTCAAAGTTTTCAGTAAACAATAAATAATCACAAAAACACAACATGATTTATCCACCTTAAACAGAACCAACAGAACCTGTTCTGTTTGCATCGTTTCCTCAGAGTGAAGTTTAATAAACGTCAACCATTCATGTGATTTCAGTTCACTGAGCAGAAACCAAACAAAGCGCCGGTTCCTCTGTTTCTCACACGTTTTCTCATCAGTGATGTTTTTAAACGTGAAACTGATCTCTGATGTTTCTGCTGTTCTTCTCATGACGCGGCGGTTTGGGGGCGTTTTCTGGGCTGATCAATACATGTCATGTCTGATTGCTTACTAGTCCCTGAAGCCTGATCACTGACTGTGAAGGACAGTCACATGAGTGCAGTCATGCACACACACTCATGGGCACAGCTACACACACACACACACACACACACACACGCACGGAGTAATGACAAGCATTTTAGCACATGTTCACATGTTTATACTCGACATTTCAGGAGTTTGATTTTGGACGTGAGCATCAACCTCGTCCTCACAGCTCGATTACAAACTGCACATTCACTTTTTCTGCAAACACCTTTTGAGTAAAAATATAACTGTTACTGTGTAGACAATTAAATCTGTTAAATTTACCTAAAATCCAACCAACAGGTGTTAATTTCAGAGTGATTTACAGCCATAAACTCAACCATGCAGGACAAGAGAGACTCTGCCACAAATTTCAAATCACAACTACAAAAAACTGCCTTGTATTTATATTAATTTGGCTGTAAGTAGTAAAAAAGTCCTCAAGAATCCCAGAATAACAGCTTTTTCCTCCTGTTTAATATTTAAATATTTAGGAAGCTGCCCTGAGACTCTGCATGAGCACAAACCGTCAAACCTTCCTGCACATAACAAACTCCTGCATGGAGATCGACGTCCTAAATTACTGAAAAACTCCACAAATCTGCACTGAGCCTCTTTGGTCGCATCTCTGGCTGAACCCAAACGAACCCCGTGGCTACACGTCCAGGCGGAGCTGATCGGCAGAAGGGGAGCAAACAATCGATCATAATCCAGCCTGCAGCTCGGGGGTTTGCCTTGGGACGAGGCCAACTTCCTCTCGTCGATACACGCTCAGAGATGCAACTCGCAGCAAATGAGACAAGAATTGACTCATTTTAGAAGCTCAATCTGTCGAGAAAAACGACTGATTCACACAAAAATCCAAGAAATGTTGAGGCAATTTGCAGCATAAAGCAAGAGTTTAAGGATTAGGATTAAATTAATCATTTGTTATCTCTTTTTTCATATTTTAGAAAGAAACTTTAAACTAATTATTCAGCAAAAATCTTACAATCCTGTTTTCTTCATAAAGAACTACGTCGTTGATTTCAAATGTGGATAACTTGCAGATGTTTGTGATGCTCTAAAAAAATTGCAGTCAAATTTCAAAGCAGGAAGCAAAAACTACAATAATAAAAATCTAAACTCCATTCACAAAAACAGTTTCAGAAAACTTCATAATCTAAAAAACTCAACTTGACTCAAACCGTCCTCACATCTTCTCTGCAGACGATCATGTTCAGTGATGTTCCTGCTGCATGTGTGTAAACTTTCCTTCAGCCTCTACAGATTTACTTCATATTCAATCTGATTCAGTTAATAAAATCAGGAAAACACTAAAAATCTTACCTGATGTGAAAGACGACCTGCCGGAGATGAAATCAGAAAAATAACTTTCTTTTTTTTTAAAGAATGTTGAGTTAAAGGACACTTAAAAAAGCACGAAAAGCTCAAATATCACAGATTTTAACGACGTTCTGAAAATCCTCCACAGAGCGAAACACTGCGACCGAACACCAACAAACTGCTCTGAGCGACTGTTCGGACGATCTGAGCGTGAGGTACTCGACCAGGGTGCAGTGTCACTTTGTGTGTGTGTATATAAGTGTGTATTTTGTGTGTGTGTGTTGGGGGGGGTTGGGTGTTTGATCAGTTCAAACTGATGCATCCATTCACATTTTTGTCAGAGTTCTGTTTTGGCCAAACATCACTGAAGCTCATCACTGAAGTACTTTTTCATCAGTTTACTTGAACTTTAGTATTTTTCCACAGAGTACTTTTACTCCATTACATTTCAGAGGATAATACTTTACATGTTACTTCATTTATTTATTAGTTTTGCTTAGTAGCTTCTTTACAAATTAAGATTTTACTTTCAAAATATGAGATCACCTCACATAATGAAGCAACAACTAAATATTATTTTTGTTGCTAATGAATTTGACGATCATTTTTTTTTTAATCAATCAGTTTTTTAGTCAATTAAACTTCAAAAATAGTAAAAAAAAACAAACAAGCAAACACAAAATCCATTCATATACTAACAACAATGTGGAGACAAGATCCAAACAAACATTTCACCACTTCACCTCACTGTGACATGACGTGTGGAGGCAGCAGTCACCACCAGGGGGCGCCGTAACACTGGTTTCTTTTTAAGTAGATGGGCTGTAGATGATTACAAAGGGAGCTGCCAGCCCAGTGAAACCCTGCTCAGATGTTGTTGGTAATCCTCTTATTATCCAGCAGACAGCAGAACAAATTCAAAGCATGAATCAGTTATCTTGTGATCTGCAGCACAAAGATGATCCGACTCACAACAATCCAAGAATTTGAAGGATGAGGCGACTTCAATCTTTCATCAGGACCAGCGTGGCTGAGACTGAGCTGTCTGTCTGTTATCCTTCATATATTTTTTAAAAGATGAGATGCAACTGATCCTCTCCTGAGAGGTTTTCAGCTACAGCAGCAAAGAAATACAGAAAACCCCCCAGAAAGAACTGTTAAAATAAATATTATTTAAATATAAAGTGTTGTTTGACTGTGAAAATAAGCTGATTACCATAAAGTTTGACCTCATTTATGGTCATTTTAGTTACTACAAAAGGTTTCTGTGACTACAAAATACAGTAAAATGCTGCAGAAAGGCCTGAAAGCCTCAGTTTGTGCCTCTTATATGTGAACATACATTCCAGTCACAGAGGTTCCCATCTGTCTCTCTGAAAGGTAATTAATGTTTGAAAAACCAGAAGGTGTTCAAAAACACTCTCCGTTGTTTTTGAATTTACAGAATCCCCAAAGACTCTCCCTTCCATCTGGATAAAAAAAATGATGAAAGAAAGATCTGATATTTAAAAACCTTCTGGGTTTTAAAAAACAGTGTTGGTTTAAGTTTTACTGTCATTTTAGAGGAACTGTTGGTTAACTTACAGCTGCTAATTAGTGGGTAATAAATGACATTAAGTTAGTTTCTACAAGCCACAACTTGTTTTATTTTAATATTTTAGAATTACTTATTTAAAAATCTATAATTCTGTTTTTTAGTGACACATTTAAAATTGTTTTTGTAATGAAAGTGAGCCAAGTAATCATAATTTTAGCTAGCATTAGCACAGAAAACAAGTCACTCACCAAATAACTCAGCCGTTAAAATCTTGTTCATTTTAGATCTTCTTCAACTTTCTAAGAACTAAAAACTTTTAAAACACAGTAAATATAACCTGTATAACTTTTAAATAACATTTTACGCAATAAAAACAACTTTTTCTTATTTTAAGCTAGTTTTTGAGCTCATTTTCTTCTTCGTTCTCTTTCCTCGTTCTCTGTAAACCGCGTCTGCGCCCCCGTATGGACATTTAACGGAACTGCAGCATTCTATATACGAATCCACTTTTTTTATCCTTTAATTTATATTTCTAAATGTAAACTTTATAAATGTAAATGATGTAATGAAGTGCATGAAATAGAACAGGAAGAAAAACAATACAACATAACTTAACATCATAAACACGGAGTGATAATTCAGTCCTTGTGCAATATTTTTATATAGTGATATAAGATAATAATATAAGATAATGCAGAGTGTTTGATATGTTTGTACCTCTGATACTACTACTCCCAATAATAAAAATACTGTCGGTAATATGTAACCAGGGACCAGATGCAGGTGTATAGTTGTTATTCGATGACGTCACATGAGACGTTGGTGCAGAAATCAACTCTCAATCAGTCGAGCCTGATAACAGGATTCGTCCAAACATAAACAGCATGAATCCACATTTAATAAATGAATATCTTGTCTCTAAGTTTACATCACTAGCTTAGAGCAGGAGAATTCAAATAGGACAGAATAAACAACAATAAAGACAAGGAACACTATCAGCTAAGTGTAGTATATCATTTATATCAGTTTATAATGTACAATCTGAATAAATCACAGTTATCTACAAAGAACTGCTGCCAAATTGGATTGATAACGAGCATAACAACTGATAATATGCGTAAACACGGGATGATTGAACAGGTTTAGTGGCGCAGAATGACTGTGAGTCACTGAACTGTTGACAAGCCAAAGATCATGGTCACAGTCGCACCTCAGCTCATTAACTCGCACACTTTATCAGCTCTGTGAGAGGTCAGAGGTCGAGGTCAGATCCTCACAGAGCCTGAAGATGCCAGACGTCCGGTCCAAAGAGGGTGTGTTAAAGAAACACGCTGTTCATTTGTTTGATAGCAACAGTTAATTTAAGATTTTACACAAACACAACAAAACAAGAGCAAATAAAGAAACTCTCTTTGATAAAGATTAAACCGACAGTTTCCGACCTTCTGGCCTGTGAACTTTTACTCGAGTATATTTAGTATTTTTACTCATGAAAGATCTGCATGCAGAACTTCACATCATGATGGCTTATGTTAATGGACTGGATCATCTTCCAGCTCTGCAGAAACGCTCTGCTCGCTCTGACGATGATGCCTCTGTAAGTGAGTTATTCCTGGATGGATTCTCGCTCTTGGCGTGAGAATAATTTCATTTTTCTCAGATTTAATTCTAAATTTCTTCATGTGTTCAATCATTTTTTAATGTATTCATCCACATGTCAGGACTGAGCTCCCGGTTTCCGGACTTGCACTCCTCTTCCTCCCCCTCCGGTGTATCTGCTCATCACCTCGGTGTCTTCTTCTCTTCAGCAGAAGCTCCTCTGCATGTTCCTCAGCGACGAGCGATGATATTAATTTCTGCTGCGCTGCTTAATGAATCAACCCATTTGCATAGCAGATAGATAAGGCATTATCTTTTGTTTAAAGGGTCTCCTGTGGAACAATCAGATGTGGCCGTGCACACACACACACACACACACACACTCACACACACTCACACACACACACACACACACACACAGATTTTCATATCTGATTTGTTGAGCAGTGATCCAGACCTCGGGGCAGGAAGCTGATTTACTTGCTCTTCTCCTCTTTTCAGTCTCTGCTGATGCATTTCACCCTCACACACACACACACACACACACACGCACACACACATACACACATGCAAGAATGAAATGAGATTTTCAAAATAAAGCTTAAGAAAAATGTTCATAAAACTTGTTTCAACAGAATTGAAAAACACTTTTAAATCTTTTTTAAATTCAAGCTTTAAGCTTTTTAAATATGTGTTCATCATATTTTTGCCAAATTACAGTTTCTGGAGCATTTTGCTTAAATAAAATATAAAATAAAACATCAAAATGAACTAAAAATTAAACATTTCCCTCTTGGATGTAAAGGAGGAGAATCAAAAGGCATGAAAATACAATTTCTTCCAAACTGTACTCGAGTATTTGAGTACTTGCTTATGTTTATTCATGAAATATGATGTTATCAAACACACTCAGCTGCTTCACTGTAAGAAAACTTCCTAAATTGTTCATAAATCTTGATCATTCATGTGACAGAAACAAAAATCTGAGCCTCATTTCATTTTAAATCCTCCTGGAAACAAAAACTGCTTTTCTTTCATCTCTTTTCCTCTTTCACATCATCCTCTCATTTTCTCCTCACTGTCTTTTATTTTTCCATTTTCTGTGAGATTAAAGTCACATCCATCTTTCATGTTGACAAGTTCTCACTTTTTAATTTGACTTGAGATAAAAAAAAAAAAACAGGTTGAGGATCAGCAGATGAATTAAAAGCAGCTTCCGGTGTCTCTCAGGTTGAAACCTGCCCGTCTCTGCTGGTGTCACATCGTTTCCTCATCACCGCTTCAGACTCGAGCTGCCGTCCGGTCCAGCATACAGCAGCTGCGAGGGGAGCAGGTGACAAATGAGATTGAATTCCTGTTTTTTTTTCCTCCTGCAGTGGTTTCTAATAACTCGGATCTGATGCGACAGGCAGACACACAGTCGTAGTTGTGCTCAGAGATAAAAAAAATAAATAAATAAAACAAAAAACAAAAAACAGGCTCCATTTGTGTGCAGCGTCACATTTCTATTCCCCATCAGTTTGTCCTCAGCAGGCCTCCGTCCGACGACCTCATGACCTTCCACACGCTGAGCTCTTAACTCACATCCAGTTTGGAGCTTAATGATCTTCATGTGGCCGTTTGGAGTTTTAATGGACGTCGTTTGTCTGGAAAAACATCAAACGCTGCAGCGTGAAATCAATAAACAGGAGAGCAGGAGCCAATTTCAGATCTGACTGCGTCTGAACTGATGATGCTGCTGCTGGAAAAATTTACATATAACCTTTATTTATTTATTAAACCTGTGGAAACATTTGAACTTTACAGCCTCTCAGCGTTCAGAGGCAGCGAATGAAACACTCAGAGAGGAGTTCAATGCACAAACAGCTGTTAGAAAGGTTATAAAAGACAAATCTGAAGTGTTAATTAATGTTTTTTTCATCATTTGATCCTCAGCTCATCATCAGATCTGAGAGCCAAACTCCGGATCTGTCTGATGAAACTGATCATTCAGCTCAAAGGCAAAAGACTCCGGATGGAAACGAACCAAAAATACAAAATCAGAAGTGAAAATGATGATTAAACCTCATTAATCTGCTGTAACACAAACTGCTAATGTTAGCATGTGTGGCTAAATATTTAGATCCATAACTGAAGAAAACTGATCTTCTCTCTGCGGGCTGCAAACTAAAGTCCTGTATGAGTAAAAGTATTCGATTAAAATCAGCTTAAAGTACTTTAAGTTGCTGCAGAAAATTGTTCCTGACTGTTTTATTATCATATAAGACATTATTATGAGTCATTGCTGCATTTTACAGCGAAGAAGAAACATTAAACAAAATGAATGAGTTAATTATTCATGAATAAACAGGCCGGTAATTATGTCTGAGATAAATATTTAACACATTTTATTCTAATCAGGATTGTTGTTGGATCCTTCATGTTTCATATGATCACAGTTTATCTTTTTATATCCTTTTTAATCCTCAACAGGTCCGATGTTTCACTGTCTGACTGTCCGCAAACACGCATTTATTCAAACTGGGAGAGAAACTGAGGTTGAAATCTGATTCACATGGAAACAAAACAAAAGATCCAACACTAATGAACAATAACCGACAGAGGAGAATAAAAACCCGCATCAGTTAATAATAAAACCTTAGAAATAAATAAGAATCAGATAAATCAATTAAAAACATCTTGAAGTAAATCAGATGGAGGTTATTAAAGGTCACATTCATGAAGCAACAAGTGACTTAAAGAGGAAAAACACATGAAAAACACTTTAAAACGTCATTATAGTGTCTCATGTTATCAATCCTTAATGTTCTGATGCCTGTTTGGACATTAAAAAATCATCATATTACATAAGTCAATATCATCAGATGGACCCGGAGCCGTGCGGGACTAATCCCGCTCAGCCCGCATTAAGGGTCCGGACGAGTTATGTGTCGTTTCAGGGCCGCGCGCGGTGATTTACGGCGGCTGCTGTCGACCAAGACGAAGACGGATCACTGTGTGTGTTTAAAGGGGGGGGGGGGGGGGGGGGGGGGTGTGTGGTTGTTTGGGGGGGGGGTGAAAAGCGAAGGGAGGGAGCGGGGGGGT
>JAQMCX010000027.1:11916241-11927315 GCA_029814765.1 Acanthurus leucopareius | reverse complement strand
ACACACACACACACACACACACACACACACACACACACACACACACACACACACACACACACACACACACTGCATGTTTGGTTTCATTCCTTCAGTCACACTTTCACCTCACAGCATCAAAACATCTGCACCAACCTGCATCACAAACCACTGATTGGACCGGTTCACACACACGTCTGCAGGTTCACAAACGTCTGGAAATGTGGAACTTCATCACTTTTATAGCAAACTGAGACTTTTTTAACCTGCAAATATCTTTTAAATGACATCACGTGTTGCTGACGGCAGAAATCAAACTGAATCAAAAATATTTCTGTCTTTCTGTGAACTTCCATGTTTTTCTGACTCTGATCAGCAGTTTTTCTGTTTGAGCTCAGACTTTCCTCCTCTGACAGCAGAACAACAGGAAACCTCACGAGCCCGTTAGAGTTACTGTGTTTGTGTTTATATCAGCTGTTTTTATGTGTATTTCTTCATTTGTGCATTAAAGAATAAAACAGCTGATGAATTAATAAAATAAACTGAGAGAAACAGAAACAGAATCGTGTTTCCGTCACGTTTTCATCGTCTGAGCTTCGACTCGACGCGTCTCCGTCTGTTCATCACGTCTGAGACAGCAGCTGATGAAATGTGAATTATTTAAACTCAATTAGCTGAACTTCTTGTTAACATTCAGATGTAAAGCTGATTATGAGCAGCAGAGAGCAGCCGTCACACCGACGGTTACAGAACCACAAGATTCCCCTTCAATCATTAACTCGATAGCGATCTCGACTTCCTGGGTCCGACTGAACGCTGTCGTCCGTTCACGCCGTATCAGCGTACATGAGCTTTAATCTTCACGGTACAACTGTTTTGTTATGAAACCCGACTTTTTATTGGAGCCATAAAAGGTTTTTAACAACCTTTTAAATAGAAATAGACCAATTTCCAATTACCTTATCAGAGGTGCGATAACGGCGCCCTGCGGTGCTGCTGAGGTTTACACAGCAGAGTTGCATAAGGAGGCAGGAATCAGCCGCGTTATGACAGCGTTGCATCAAACTTATCAGCGTTCTGCATTTGTAGTTTACTGAAACAGCGACGCAATAATCACCTGAGCACTTTTACTGTGTTACAGTGCGGCAGTAAACGCGGCTATCAGCGGGTTCACGGTGGTATTTGTCAGGGACTTTTCTCCAGGAAGGAAAACAAACATTAACTCCGAGCCGCCTACGAGCCGTTTACCTACATTATCAGCAGTAGGTCATCAACACCAAACAAGTGATAATGTTTATCAGCTTGTATAATTGCAAGATTACACGACGATAATCAGCATTTCTACCCTTTTTCTTTTTTTCTGCCAACAGCAGAGCGACTTCTTTCAAACCACAGAGACTTTTTCTGGATGAATTCTCAGCAGGAATCAATCAGAAACTGGATCATTAATCAGTGTGATTTTATGAGCAGCGACTTCTAATTTCATGAATAAACATGTGGTTTGTTATTTTCATGTAAGTGGTGGAAATGTTGGTCTGCGATGGATTATGTTTTATTAAAGATTCACATTGTAAAACTGAATAATCTCCATGTTTTCTGCATAAAAACAGATTTTAAAGAACCTTCAGAAACGCTCCGCTGAGGCGTTTACAGATCTCACACTCACATGATTAAAGCTGGAGGCAAACTTTGGAAAACAGTATCATCCACCCACTTTGACCAGAGATGCAGAAAGATAAAAACTCACAGTTGGCCATGACACACAATACAAAGTTTGCCTGGTCTGTGATACGTAATCAGCCCAGTTGAGCTCAAGACGATCCCACGAGGCCTCAAGGCCACGGACAACAGCCCCACTAAAACCGTCCCACGTCACCTCGAGTCCTCTTTGGCTCTGACGTTCTGGAAAAAATGCCTCATCCACCGTTTGAACCGCAGCTTCAGAGTCTCCTGAAGCCTTTAAGTGACGGTTAAATCAGCAAACACAGCAGCTGAATGTTCAGCAGAGAGAATTCAGAGGTTTGAAACGTGAATGTGAGTCTGAAGACCTGAAAGAGTCTCAGCTGTCAGCTCCTCTCAGGCCACCTGTGTGTGCAGGTAAACAGGAAGTGTCAAACAGGCTGCTTTCTCTCTGCTGACTCACCTGGACGAGACCTGAAGTGAGTTCTATGAGCCTGAACACACAGGTGGAGGTGTGTGTGAGTGTGTGTGAGTGTGTGTGAGTGTGTGTGAGTGTGTGAACGCTTGTTTTTCTGTCTGAACGTCATTAAACGAGTCGAGTCTGAGGTTTGATTCTGTTTCCAGACAAACATTCATCAGGTTTTACCTCCAAGAAATTAAATAAAAACTAAATTATTCATTTCTGAGTCGTCGATCTCCTCAGATCTGACAACAAGATGACGGAGGTGAACGTCCATATCTGAGCCGTCAAACCCCTGTCCTGTGTGTGTGTGTGTGCGTGTGTGTGCGTGTGTGTGTGTGCATGCGCGCTCACTGGGTGGATGTCGATGAAGAGGCCGTGCTCCTCCTCGGTGGGGTGGAGACCCTGCACGTAGTCCAGCAGCACAGGATCGGCGTTGAAGAAGTGAGGATGAGAGATGAAGACGGGAGAATCTGAAACAAACGTTCATTCACGAACCTTCATCAGCGTCAGACGTCTCTTTACTCCATTACATTTATCTCACAGCTTCAGTTACTTTACTCAGATTACACTCACAGAACACAGATCAGTGTTAAACTTCAGGTGTGTGCAGTTTGGACTCACTGTGGCGACACGTGCTGACGTTCAGCAGGCCCGACTGTCTGCAGGGGCAGAAGCCTTCGTTCGGGGCGTAATCCGTCCCGTTGGCGAACATCGTCTTCGGTGCGACGTATCGATACAGAGGGATGCCGTTCATCTCGCCGGGACGCTGGTAGACGAGCTCCAAAGACCTGAGAGGAAAATGTTTTAAATGCATTTTATACTGGGAACAAACCATTAACACCCACTAACATCTGCCATCTGTCTCCAGAGGAAAGAGAACAATTACTGCTCCACGTCATTTGGTTCAAGATCGGACGACTCTGCGGATGTTTCAGCTTTTAATCGTCTCAAACTCTGATAAACAAGGATTTTCACTCTTTTTCAAGAGTGCAAAACAGCCAAACCGAAGCTACAGCGAGGCAGCGAGGCAGCGACGGCGACGCTCGTCGGCCTCGTCTTTAACTTCTGAGACTGTTTTTATCTCAGTCACACATTCACTGCGTCTCCGTTCAAGTAGTTCAAACATGCTTCAGTGTTATTGAGTCCGAAGATGAACTGAAGTAAATTATCTTTAAAAACACGTCACATGTCACCGGCGTCCATGCTGCACAGACACAAACTCGCCTCCCGTCATCCGGAGACACGTTTACCTGCAGGCGTCGGGGCTGTAGAAAGGCAGAGTGCTCTCTTTGGTCATGAAGGGAGGCCACATCTGTCCAGCTGTTCCGTTGATCATGTTACACTGAGGTGTCTGCCAGTAGCTCAGCTGGTGACACAGAGGACAGTGAGGTGAGTCTGACACACACACACACACACACACACACACACACACACGAACACACACACACACACACACGCGAGCATGCAAACAGCTGCAGGCGCGTCGTCTCACCTCCCTCAGGCCGTTCCACGAGTCCACGTCGTGAATCTTCCTGATGTCGTCCTTCCCCGTGAAGATGTTGAACAGACCAGTGTTGGAGTTGTTGAACTGAATGAAGACAAAATTCAACGTGAGCTGAAAAAATTCCTGACTGTAAAAGCAAAACAACACAAATCTGAAGATGCTGCCTCAACGACAACGAGAAACACGTCAAATCCGAACATTTAAGAGGCTGAAAAGAACAAATTCAACTTTGTTTTGTCCATTTTTCAGTGTGAACATGTTTCATGAGGAAGCTCTGGTTGATGTTTCTCACATATGTTTCGACTCGTCACACTCTGACATTAAGGTCACGACACCACGCACACACACACACACACACAGAAGAAAAACATCTCAAGCACTCACTTCAGCAAAGAGGCCGAACTTCCCGGAGGACGGCAGCTGACCGGGCAGGTATTTGTTGAGGAATTCCACCAGCTCGCTGTCGTAACCCCACATCAGCTCCCCCACCGTCTTGGTCAGGAAGGGCCCCTCTTTAAAGGTCTTGAAGGTGGCGCTGATCATCAGACGCAGAGCGAAGGGCAGCTTTTCCATCATCACTGATGCACCCTGGGAAAAAAATAAAAACACAGAGGGGTCAGAGAGTTCAACGAAAGAACGTGAGCTGATGGAGGAAACGGACTCTCTTACCAGAACCAACATGTTTGGGATGGTGACGACATCCGACTCGTTCCCTGCAGACATGGACGGCTCGAAGAAGTACTGCCGGTACTCCCGGTAGGACACGGTGAAGTTGGAATGAAACGTGATGTTGTCCTTCTGGATGCGTTTTCTGCAAAATAAAGAAAAACACACATGTAAACAAACCCTCACTCTTCAGTCCAAAGTACGGTGGCTCGGAGAGCTCAAAACACTGCGACATGAGCGCATGAAAGCAAAGAAAACACGAGCAAAAGAAGAAAACTTCACTGACTTGACGACAGATTAACAGCTTTAGGAACAAAAAAGCTGCAAAGTGCAAAAGCAGAATCTCAGACGACGACAGAAAGTGTTTCCGGAGACAAAAGAGGGATGAACGGGACAGAAACAGCTGAGTCAGGCTTGTTGTTTCCTCCTTTTGTGACGTATCAGGCTGCTGAAGTCAACATCTGTATGTGTGTTTAGTGAAAAACAGCTGAGGGAGTGTAAGTTTTTTTTATTTTGCCCTTAAAGAGTCACCCTTGCTTCTGACAGCAGAGTGCTGCCTTCAGGTTCAAAGTGCACTTTGTACACAGAATCCTGCTATTGTGATAAAGAGAATGAAGGCAGATAAGAGAGATGATACGAGGGGAGAAAAAAACATCTCGCTAATGTCTGTCAGAGTGACACACACGGCTCTCACTCAGCACCGAACAGGCGTTTCCCCACAAAACTGCCCCGTTTCATGTTTTTAATTTTTTTAATCAACACTTTTTATCAGTTCCTTAAAAACGTTTTCCTGATTTCACAAAGTCAGAGTTGTCGAGCGGCTGCTTGTGTTCAGATATCAGTCAAAATGTGAGAACTTTGACCCGTTTTGATTTAAACATCTGACCGTCAGAAGGTCTTTCAACACATCAGCAGATGACAGCGGCTGAATCATTGCTGGTCTGTTTGCGTTGCAGCTCTGAAGGTGAAGTAACACCGACCTCAAAACCAGCTCAGGTGTTTTCTTTCTTATAGTTTTTAGTTAGTTTAGTGTTTTTTTCCATCAAATATACAAAAAAATGTCCACAATCTGTCACATATTTCTGCCTAAAGCACAAACTCACAATTTACTGCAAGTTTTTCTCACATATTCAAGTATTTATTTTAATAAAATGGTTTTTAATTCACTATCAAGAAGCTAAACTTTGACTTTAAAAGGTCTTTAACTAACAGTGGCAGCTAAAATTGGTGAAAAAATCAGGATTCATCTCTTTATTTTTATATTTCTGAGAAAGAAGGATGTGATTTTATTTATTTTTATATATTTTTAAATCTTTTCAATCTTTTTCATGTTTTATCAGCATGAACACACACGTTTAACAGTCAACTTACAGCAAACATGAAGTGAAACGCTGGTGACTCGTTTATCTGCAGTGATTAGATAAGACGGAGCAGAAAAGCTTTCCTAACGCAAAATGTGTGGACAAAAGTTTGATCTCTGAACTTTCTGCACACTGTTCTTTAACTTCTCCCATAAAAGAACCAAAACCGACCGTAAACGTTTCTGATAAACGTCGTTTTCTTCAGCGAGCCGAGCCACACACACACACGCCAAATGAAAAGAATCCTCAGCAAATGCAACATTTCCTACATATTTGTCAGATCTTTCTAAAGATTTACATCCTCAGCAGGAGCCAATCAGGTTCGAACTGAGGGTCACAGGGAGGCGAGAAACCAGACGAACTCACATATTTAAGTTTTTTCCTCAGATTTGTTGATAATAAGCAACGACAGCTGCTTTATCTTTAAGTTAACACAGTAACATATACATACACACACACACACACACACAAGTGCTGCCTTGTGAGGAATGTCAGCATGAGCTCTTCATGTGCGATGACGTCTAAAAGTCTGGAGGCCGTAAACGTCTCCAGACGCTCAAGAACATTTCTTTTTTTTAACTCAACTTCTTTTTCTTAAACGATGGAGACCAACTGAGTTCAAAGTTGCTCTGCGGCTGAAAGGTGAGCGCGTCTGCACAAAGTGATAAATAAGCAAAAAAAAAGTCAGAGTTATGCAACCAGCGTCCTCCTCTGCTAGAACTCTCCACCACATTTCTCCTCACTCACTTACACAAAGTCTGGGTCAACATATGGGGAGTGACGTCCCCGGAGAGAGAAAGAATAATATGTACGAACTCAGCACACCCTCACTCCCCACTTGTTGCAAGTATAAATTAGTTATGTAACACCGTCTTGAAGGTTTTCTTCTGGGTTTCTGGACAAAAGTTCAAATGCATGCATGTAGCATGACCCACATAATGTGTTTAAGGCACATAGTGTTCCCAAAAACTGAGCCAATCACACGCAGAGACACAGCTCTGCTTCGTCCAATCAGCAGCGTTGGGCCAGTCTGGATGGAGTTTGAGGGGGGTTGCAGTGAGAAAAGATGAGTTTTCATCACAGTTTCAGAGATTCTCCAGAGCAGGAGTCTTATAGGACAAAGTAAACAGAGCAGCTTAAGGTGGAGAAGATGAGATGGGAGTGAAACCTGCAGCACATCAGCAGGATTCAGGACAGAGCGAGCAGATCGAAGGCAGTTCAGTAAAAAACATACCTGTACACATAAGGTCCTATCTGCTCCACCATGGGCTTCTCTCCGTTCAGGATCTCCTGAGGGTTGAGGACGTTGAAGAAGTAGACGGACATGAAGAAGGGCACGGGAACGTCCTTCCACATGGTGTAGGCGAGCTCATTTTTACTGTCGATCACTAAGTTCTGACATTAGAAGAAGAGAAAACAGGAGAAATCATAAAGAGGATGTTCCTACGCTTTATTTTCATCACAGATTTATCTTATTTTTATTTTATTCATTTAATATTCTGATACAAAATGAAAGAAATACTGAAAAATCCCCATATGACATCTCAAACATCAGATATTTAAATAAAAAAGAGGTGAATTCCAGCAAATGTTTGGTGTTTTTGCTTAAAAATGTGTCAGAAAAGATTGTTTTTTTTAAATAAATCATCATTTCAGCTCTGATACTATAAATCCTACAAGAACACACACATATAAATCAATGAGAAGTTATCAGCTGAGTTTCCATTGAGAATCTGTACATTGATTACACTGTTGTGTCACACGAGTACAGATCCTTTAAAACAAAGAGAGTTTTTGAACTTTATTCCAAACTTTCCAGGTTTTCCAGCATCGGATCTGTTTCCAAAGTAGTTTTATTTCAAACCTGCTTCTCTGCTGTTTTAGAGATTAGTCTGAATGGGAATAAAAGAGGCGAAGGAGTATTAATACCACTTATTACACAACCTAAAACTCTTCATTATTCAGGTTATAATTATATAAAACTCAGAGAAAAGCAGCAAATCTTCAAAACTTAGCAGATTTTTCTGCTGTTTCAGCTCTGATTTAACTCAATTCCCTCGATATTTAAGTATAAAAGTAACTTTTCTGATTATCTCGAGTTACCTGTGAACAGGTGTGACAGGTGAACATTTAAATATTCATACACATAAAGAAATAACTCTTTTCTAACTGTGAAATCTGGTTCACAGCTGTCTCACAAAGGGAAATACATTTAATAATAACTGATGTTTGTAACTTTTAGCAGATATCAGATGTTAGAATAACCTGCAGGAAACATCTCACACACACTGCGTGTCCATTTATTCACACACGTCATGAACATACATACAGGTTTTTTAATTTCTTTAATTTTTATCACTTATCACTACTTTTTAAATATTAACTGTTGAGAAATTTGACTTATTTAGTCATTTTGCCACCTTTCTGAACGCTTTTCTTCTTTATTTTATAACCTTTATTAAGATTTAATAGTTCTTTATTAGTTTTTTTACTGTAAAAAAGGAAAAAACATGATATGCTTGGAGTGTAATGTGTTATCACCAGGCTGTCCATACTGTTTATATTATCTTTTATCATTTACATTTCTTATCTGTCACCTCTCTGCTCGTGCATGTGCAGCAAAAAAAACCCACTCATTTGAATACTTTGAAAACCCAGAAACATGAATATGGATTATTAGTTATTACAGGTGTTCGCCTGCACGCGCCGGTCATCATTACGTAGCCGTCTGAAGTCCTCTGAAGACTCCGACCGGGATTAAAAAACTTAACAAACCTGAGATTAACACATCAAACGCGGGATTTAACGTGCTAATCTCCGTGCCAGCAGCCTGCTTACCTTCACTATCTGGTCGTCGATGATTATCGGTCCCACAAAACAAAGCACCGTCCCGAAAACCACCATGAGGACACCTGCCACGATGAACCCGACGGCCACTTTGGATTTATTCACTGCCATCGCTTCTAATTGACAGCTGACAGTTTGGAGTTTTAGCTTGTTTATGTCTAAAAAAAAGGTGCAAAGCTGCTTCTAAAAACAGTCAGCTCACTGTGAACAGCTAGAAAAACGTGTCCGCATCAAAACCCGCTGATTTCAGTCCCAGTTTGCAGCTCTGCCGGCTTATTAATCTCTCTAATCGATCTTGTTGATCTGCAGCTATTGTTGCCATATTTATACGCTGCTGGTCACGCCTCCCGCTCAAAGCATTCTGGGAGTTGCAGTTCCCGCTCGTTCCGCACTGAAACGCGCTTTTGACAAACTAACAGCTGTTATAATAAATAAAAACTCAGGTTTTCTTAACAAAAAGAGAAATTAAATAATGAAAAATACTTAATTACAAGTAAAAATCCTTAACTTTTAATCACATCTCATTAAACATTTAAAAAACTAACCTTAAATGTGCAGAAAAGTCTATTAATAAATAAAAATATTAGTAAATGTGACTGATATCTGTTTCTATGAGACTTTAAAAGTTTGTTCATGTAGATTCATCAGGTGTTATCATGTTAAATTTGTTGTTGCTGCTGCAGGTGGAGACACTTTAACCCACTTTAGGCTGCACTGGTCCAGAGGTTCCCAACCAGAGGGGTCGGACCTCTCCAAGGGTCACCAGAAAAATCTGAGGGGTCGTGAGATGATTAATGGCAGGGAAGGAAAGAAGATATGCAGATCTGTTTTAATGTGTTTGTGCTTTTATCACTGATTTGCTTTTTCTTTTTTTAAGTTATTATAAATTGAACCAAGTGAGAATTTAGTTTTATTGTTTTTTTGTTGTTGTTATTGTTTAGGATTTTGAAAGTAACAAGGTACATTTACTCAGATTACTTTACCCTACCTAAACTCTGCTATGTTGTCAGACATATAGTCTTTTTAAATTAATAATCAGTGTAAAAATATGATGTTTTTTCCAGATTAAATGACACAAATAGCTTCTCAAGTGCTGCATGAACCACCAACAAGGACTTTTCAAAACAAAGAGAGACTGAGTTAGCTTAAAACTGATCATATGTGGTTTTATATGTTAGCTCACCATTTTTTAAAAGCCACAGTGACCTTAAACCTCAACGATGCTTTGACACTTTTTTCTCTTAGAAAAAGAATATTCGCAGGTTGCACGACAGTCAGGTTAACATTCATGTTTATAAAGTGAAGATGAAAAGGCATAAAAACATATTTTCATTCATCTTTCACTCCTCTGATGTTTTTCTCTCAGAGATGAAGTTGTAAAGTCACGTTAAGCCTTGAAGTCTGACAGCTTGCGTGCCTCCAGAAACCCCGCAGGAAATGAAAGTGTGCTAAACTGCGTTTTCAGAGCCGATGAGGTTTTTCAGTGTCTGCAGCTTTTCCTCAGACTGGATGTCAGTTTCAAAATACAAACTCTCATTTATTCACTTTTATATTGATTAATCACACGCTAATTACAACAAACTACATAGATTTCCCTGTGAAGCTGACTTATACAGTCTACATGAACGTGTCAGCGAGTCGTTGTTACATAACATTTAATAACTTATGTGCGCGGGCACGCCAGCGCGCGCGCCCAGGTCTTGCACACCCCTCTTTTAGACCCTTTTGCATTGAGAAGAAACGAGAATCAACATAAAACTTGTTGATAAACATAAACTTTAGGTTAATCCACAATAAGTTTATGTTGTAAATGTTAGAAAATTCACGTTTTGGAAAATATTTTTTTAGTTTCACCACAAAACGTTTATAGAACAAGTCATCATCTGCGCAATCTGTTGTGAAAAAGCCGATGGGTCACAAATTAATAACAATAAAGACAGAAAACATGCAAATTACACAAAAAAAGCCTTCAATTTGTAGAAAAACTTCAGCACACGTTGTGTTTTAGTCAGATTCACGCAGATCGTCTCACGTGCAAACCGGTAAAGTTTGGATTCTCACTTCTTTGGTGAAGAAAGATGTAAAAAACAAACACACAACAAAGAAAGTAATAAATGAAACCAATCAAGAAAGTTGCAGAATTCATTGATTACAACCTAATTTTCGTGATCTCAGAGATACAAAAAAAGACACACCTTTATGATTTGGTTCCTCATTATCGACGGTCCAGCAATCAGGAAAACTGCTCCGAAAAGCACCGACAGAATCCCTGCAACCATAAATCCAACAGCCACTTTGGCTTTATTGATGACCATGGTTGCTAATATTGATCAGTGTTGCCTTATAATGGAAGAAAAAGTTGTTTTCCAGTCGCCCCTGAGTCTGCAGAGCTCACAGAGATATGGATGATACACTAAAGTCCAGCCATGAACAGTGATGGATGGAGAGGAGGCTGCATGCAGGCGAGTGGCTGGGTTTATATGTGCAGACAGGGGGGGGGGGGCGCGCCCCCCCCCCCCCCCCCCCCCACACCAACCACCCCACACCAACACAACCACCACCACAACCAAACCC
>JAQMCX010000027.1:11896686-11907100 GCA_029814765.1 Acanthurus leucopareius | reverse complement strand
ATAATGCGGTGCGCCCTATATATGAAAACAGTTTTAAAATAGGCCATTCATTGAAGGTGCGCCTTATAATTCGATGCACCTCTTCACTTTGGACCAGGTCACACAACGTAGCTCAGATACACCACAACATGCAAATAACAGCTTAAAGACGACGTGTTTCAGATGTAGAAAAGCAGAGCAGAGCTGCTGTCAGAGTGTGTGTTTGTGTGTGTGTGTGTGTGTGTGTGTGTGTTCGGTGATAGTTCTCACACCTTCGGGTTCTCTTCGTGGCCCCTGCAGCAGCTCCCTCCTGTTGCTGCTGTTGCTTACGTTTGGCCCCTCTTCCTTTTCCAGGGCCGGGGGCCAAAGCACCTTCAGAAACACAACACGGATTAAACACCTGAACTTAAATGAATGTGAACACACACACTCTCACACACACACACTCACGCACACACACAGACACAAACAGAAAGTGAAAGCAGGTTATTAGGCGTCTGGTGTACACGAGGAAACAGCAGGCACAAAAAGGCAGCAATTAGTCGGCTCGGCATTTTCCAAACACTATCAGCCTCTTGTTAAACTTCCTCAACGACCCTCAGTTCTCTCATTTAGACACAAGAACTTTGGAGAGAGAGATGATGGATTCACTAATCAAATTCTCTTCTTCCTCCACGGGACTAAACTGGTAAAAAGGAAAATGAAACACTGCACAGGATCTACAAGAAAGGATCAATTACTCCACCGTGTAGCTAAATCCTCTCTGAGTCAGCCGGCTCAGATGTTATATGAATATATTTTACAAAGTATATTTATGCGAAAAAAGTAGATCAGATAGATCAGAGACATTAAATCACTGACATGACTGACTTCCTGCAGTATTTAAAATGATTAAATAAAAGGGTTTTTTTTAAAATGATGTCTTCATCTTTACTGACAAACTGCAGTGGAGTGTTTGCAGTAATGAAGCTCAGTTTAACTGTAAATTCATATTTAATATTATTTAACTTCAGCAGAGTAAATGTGGCTGATGGTTTGATGGTTTGAAGCCCAAATGGAGGAGAAAAGAGAGAGAATGAGGCTAATCAGCTTTGGATGAAAGCCAGAGGCAAATCACAAATGTCTCTCTGCTCTGAGGGCAGAGAGACATTCCAGTCAGGGGATTTTCAGGTATTTAAGAGCCCATTAGCAGCAAGCCAGAGACGAGGAAGATGTGTTCACCAATCAGAGGAGGCAAAGCTTTTGGGGAGGGGAGGGGAAGGGGGGGCACCAAACAGATGCACAGAGCAGACAGGGAGGTTACAGCTGGACGAGGATGAAGTTGCCCACAAGAATCTTATCAGTTTGGCTCAAGTTTGGTTGATTTTTGGGGGCAAACTGAAGTCTGATTGGAACCTCAGGGCCAACTTCTATCCAAAAGGGTTACAAGACACAAAAAACACAGTGATCAGCTCCAGATGCCAAAATACCACATATTCACCTGAGAAAGCAGATCCACCTGGAACACAATGCACAAGATCACCATGGTCATCACATTTCACACGCTCTTACTCTCAGTTCTGGGGAGTTTTGACTGACCAGTGATGTGAACTTCAGCCCTTTTTACACAGAGATTCTGCATGAAAACCCTTCTGTATGCTGGCTTTCTGTTTTTATGTTAAATTTTATTTAAATAAAAATGGTGCAGCTCCACTGGCTGCTTTTTAAACCTGGTGCTGGGTCAGTTTTTCAGGCTTGGGATGAACTGCCTGTATGAGCAGCGTGTTGCCTATTTCTGACCTTTAATACAAAACAGCAAACAGCTGCATTGCCTCTAACAGGCTGCGTAAAAAGGGCTTTTATCTGTTACAAGTACAACATATATTTTGCCAGTTTATAGTTTCAGCATGTCAGATTCTTACCGTTCAGCCCTCCGGCAGTGGGAGCAGCAGTGGTCTGTTTCTGTGTGTCATACGAGGGGCCGATGTTTCCCAGGTCCTACACAAGAGTAACAGGAACTGAAATTAAACTGTTATCTGTACACAAACATCCCTGTGTCTCTGCAGCCGGATCCCTTTCAATCCGTTCACACTGAACAACAGCCGAGGGGTCGATACCTGGTCCAACAGGCCAAACTTGGGGTACTCCTCCTCTGGGTCTTTACTGCCAGGGTCAGGATGTTCCTTCACCAGGAAAACATCTCGCTCTTTGCTCTGGAAAATGAGAAAACAGACCGAACGTTTAATGTCAGAGCTCCAACTTAACAGATTAAAAGCACAGGTCAACACAGGCAGCAGCATCTTCTGAAATCTCTGCTTTTCCTCACTACACATAACAACGTTACCATTGTCTTCACTATGTTGTTGGGCCAGGTGAGCTTCCCTGGTCTCTGACGAGTCGTCATGCACTCCCAGTATTTGTCAATGAACGGTATGATGTCCTGCAGAAGAAACAGACATATTGCAACAGGTGATAAATAGTAACAACATCAGGAGATGTTCATTATTTTCTACAGTGTATCAGACCACAAACTGTGACCTGAAATCCTTTTCCACTTTTCATTTACATTTATCCTGTTTATGACAAAAATGAATCAAACCATGATCATTTTATTTATACAATAACAGTATAAATTACATGAATCTTTTCTTTTCTTTACAATGGTTCAACCTTTATTTTTGACATTTGAATTTAGAAGCTCTGGAGCGCCACATCAGCACAAACAAAAATGTCTGAAGACATCTCATGCTGACCTTGTCTTTGGAGAACATGGTCTTTGGGTGCTCCTCTTGTGTTCTGGACCGCCATGTCAGGTTTGCCAGGGCTGTGAGACACATCTCCTTCAGGTCTATCACACAAAGAACAGCACCGGTTTGTGGAAAACTGAAAACACTGATGCTGAGTGAGATTCAACAAAGCTCAAATCCACTGTTATAGTCACCTCAGTTTGCTTGTAAAACTCAGAAAACCTACTTGCTTGTTTCCTGAGGAAGTACGTGTTGCCGCTGTGATGGCACACGTTGCAGTGAAACACATAATTCGTCATGAAGGGAAGACAAGTCCTGCAGAGATGGAGGAGAGTGAAAGATTGCATCATAAAAATATCAGTACTGCACAGTCACATCACTGCTGGTATTTCAGTGACCATCAGACAAACGTCTCTACGTACGCAGTGTCAATGCCGAATGTGTCTGCAGTGAACCACTTCATACACAAGGCGCACTGCAGCTCCACCTCTCCCAGCTGCCTCCCACTGTCTTCATCTCCAGATCCAGTCAGAGCATCAGCAGCTTCAGAGCCTTCACCAACTGTTTCCTGTCAAAAACAGAGTCTTCTTACTGACACATCATCATTTACAGCAAAGCCCTGGACAATCTGTATCAGATGAGGATAAAAAGGCCAACAACATTTATCACATCTGTAAAACACATCTGAAAATGTTACCGTTCCCTCTTTGCCATTTGATGATTCAGTGTCCATGCTGGCAGGTAGATCCCCAAATGCAGCATCTCTGGAAGTCAAAGAAAGATTCATCAGAAAACTGAATATTTATCCAGGTTTTCCAGGTTTACAGATGTGATGAGTTACAACCCGCTGGTTAAAATAACAGAATAACACCTTGAATTTTCTCTTAAGTTAAAGCTGAGGGAATTTTCAGTGATATCCAAAGTGTCATATTCACATTTCCACCTTGTAAGGTGAGAAAGTAATGAACACAAAAGATTAAATTACATCAGATTCAATTTACCGAGTAAAATTTGTTAGATTTCATAAACACATTACTTCTGAAAGTTATTTATTTTTCCCAACAGAGGCCGTATGTTAGCATCCTTTTTGTAAGGTGTTTCTATATATGATTAAGAGTGGGGCATATCTAAACACACAAAGTCTTAAATAACGTTTTGTAGGCTACAAACCTTAGCCAATATACCGGGTAACATTATACGGTTACATATTTTGATGTAGGAGTGATTTCTTTATAGAAAAACAGTAAAGCTGTAACGTTATTTTGTTCACTCGGTGACTCTGTGCAGCGCTAACGTTAGCTAACGAGTTTGCTAACAGCGTTAACGGCTAAAAAAACGTATCTGTGATTTATAGTTTCGCAGAAAATCAGAATCGAGGCAAATACATTTTATTTAAAAGAAAATACGTTGCAAGCAGGAGCCATACCCGTCTCCAGCCTCCGGCTCGGTTGTAGCAGCACTGCCCGCCTCTCCTTCGGACGCCATCTTTCAAATCAATGAAAACAAAAAAGCATCGCGAGACACAGTTCGAGCGACAACTTCCGGGTTTCTGCCGCGCTTCCGCCTAACAGCGACACCGCCGGTTTACAAGTGAACTGCATTAATTTAAGCTGAGGATGATCATTTCTTTACGTCTTTGGTTGGATGTAGCTAAGTATTTTTTATTCAAATGCTGGATTAACATTTTTGAGTTACATGTACTTAACTTAAGTATTTTTTTAATTCATGCTACTCGATACTTTCACTTCACTATGTTTTGAAGTAAAAAATGTTTTTATTCCACTACAACTGTTTTAATGTTTTGGTAATTAGTTACTTGGAACATTTAGCATAAATACTTACAAGTACAGTACAAACACCAGAGAGTAGTTTTAACATGGTAGTTGAGTAAATTTTGATATACTTGTAATATACTGTTCGTTTTTTATTGCACTTGCTGGTAAACAGTGTAATGCACATGGAAGAGAATGTAAATGCATCTAAACATATAAAACGTGTTAGAGTTTGACCACGAGGGGGCGCCTGACAACCTTTTAAGAGACTTAGAATATGATGGTATTTTACAAAGAAAACAAATTGTCAAATGGACTCATATCAGTATAATATTATTACATTGGAGTTTATTTAAAAGCAGTTTGAAGTAAATATAAATATAGATTTCAAAAACTTTAAGGTGGAGGAGACAACTTTACATGTCATTACTTAATGAGCACAATACTTTTAATAACATTACTCTCATTTACTTCAAGGTTACACTTTTTATTTGTAAAAAAATAGGACTTTTCTGTTTCTTGTTGTTGAAACTGTGAACACTGTTGCTTTTTCTTTCTCTACAGCTGAATTGAGATGACCTGGAGCTGCAGCTTGTGTTTTGGTCAGAGAAGATTATAACTATTATGTGTAATGGTGGAGATCACGGTTCACTCAGTGAAAGTCGGCTGCTGTGGATTTGTCCTCCTGTAGTTTCCTGTCTGGATGTGTTGGCAGGTTTTTTTTGCAGCCATGGAAGCAGACAGAGAGATCAGGCTGCGGTTCTGGCTGAAACCTGACGACAGAGACGAGTCCAAAGAATGAAGATTCACCTCCAGCTCTGAGTTGGCGTGTGCTGTTACAGAAATATGGTGCTGCTGCAGATTTACTGTCAAAATGGACGGTTCAGAAGGAAAGAAAGAGGCCTGTGCAGCCTCGACATCACTGCTGGGGAAACCCTTCATATGTTCTGTGGGAATTAGAGGTTTAACAGGCAGCTTGAAGGATCATCAATAGATCTAAATCAGTTTGAGTAGTTTTTTTGTTTTGTTTTTACAATCTTCTTCATGTGTTTTTGTGTGTTTGCTATGTTCTTATGTTCTAAATTCAGTTCATTTTAAACTGCAGCATTTGACTTTGTGAACATTCTCACACAAATCAAGTTTAAAAGTAAATTATTCTCCCCATAAATGGATTAAATTCAAATATAAACTGTCATGAACTCCAGTACAATTCGTATCCAAGTAAAAGTACTTAGTTACATTCCACCAATGATCTTCAGGATGGTCCTGATGTTGGTCTCCAGCAGCTGATCGGGTGTTTGGACGTGTAAATGTGTCTGTTTGCAGAGCAGAGGGGCATAAAAAGATTCATGGGGGGGTCAGACCTCTCAGAGTCAAACAGTATGACAAAGTTTTGTGGTGGTCGTTCAAGCGCCCGTAAAGACGCGTCGACACAAAGACAAGTGTGCCAGCAGACGTGTCACAAAGGCTCGGGAATGCTGCGAGCACCCCCGGGTGCTGCAGTAAACATCTCCCAGGCTTTGTGAGGAGGATAATAGTCGTGTTTTCTCCTCCTCTTTCCTCCTGCAGCAGAGTCACATCTGTGACGTTGGGGCAGAGCGAGGAGGTGATGAATGCATGAAGGAGTGACGTCTTTGTCTCCGACTTCATGATGAAACTCTTTATTCACACTTTACTGACAACAAAATGACAATAAGTGACTCTGTTGTTCTTCTGAAACATAAACAGTTTGTGTATTTGAAGGTTATGAAGATTTATCCAGTTGAAATCAATACTTTGTGATGTTACTCTGTCTCTTACATTATACAGATTATCTATTATTATTCTTGTGTGTGTTTACATGAACTGAACTTTGCTGGTTTTGCTGCTCGTCCTCGTTGCATCACTCTTGCCTTGTTGTTCTGACTTTAACTGCTCTTTCTCAGTTTCTACTTTTATTCTTTATCTTATTTTCAATTAAAACATTCCTTTATTTGTACTGTTATTTCTTTTTAATCTTTGCTCTTTTTATTTGTCCTGTTATCTGAAGCATCTGACCCTCTTTAAATCCAAATACAGGTTACGTGACTGTAAATAAATAACCTGAGTCATTGTTTCCAGACTTTCAAGGCAACTGTGATATTCACTTTCAGACAAACAGCATGAAATTGAGATTAAGTACAAATAAGTAAAAGTGCAGCCTTGAATCAGACGTTACATCATCCTCATCAATAAATCAATAAGTTTGGTTGTGAAGTGAGGAGTTCTCTGTCCTCCTCCTGCTGGCAGATTTAAAGTCATTCAGGAGTGAAACTGACTGTTTGAGCTGTGAAACTGGAGAGAAATGGAGCTTTATGTTTATTTATATTTATGCCAAGTGTCTTTTTATATTTATGCTTTTTATTTTTTGTGGATTTTCCAACCTTGATGTGTGAGTCTGAATATCTGATTGTGATTTTTATGCAAACTGGTGGTTTATATTGATCTGTGAATCATCAGAAGTGACAGCGTACGTTTTCTTTGGTGTCCTGAACTTCAGTAAACTTTTCATCCTTCTGTTTTGTTGTTTTAAAGTTGTGTCTGTCTCTTTTCCTCCTGTCTTCATCATTTCTTCACCTCCTCCTCCTCCTCCTCCTCCTCCTCCACTTCCCCTCGAGCTGCAGAACAAAGCTCGGGGTCAGCGAGGGTCGAGCTCACCGGTGACATCTGCTAATTGTCCTGATGGGCCGGCCTCTCTCCTCCGTTCAATACCAGCCGCTCTGTAGGAGTCTGTGGCTGTTCTGACAGCTGCCGCCTCCACAGGGACGTTCACCCCCCCGACACGACCCCCCCGGACCCTCTTTACCCTCTGAAGAACGATCACTTTAAAAACTATGAGCCGTAATGTGGATTTAAATGTGGGACTGTTACCTGAATTGTGAAGCTAATGAAGCAAACGGAGGCGGATGAGACAGCTGAGGTCACATTACTTCAATTTAATATGATTCTTCTTCATTTGAGTTTCTCTATTTTATTTATATGCAACATTTTAGAGGGAAATGTTTAACTTTTTAACATTTTCTTTCCTTTAATCATCTGAAGACCCCTCAGGTTCATCTGCTGACCCTTCAGAGTGGTTGGGAACCTTTTGATTAAACTATCTAACTTTGCTTAAAGTAGTTCAAAGTGTTTCCACCTGCAGCAGCTTCAACAGCAACAAGCTGCTTCAACGTTGATGCATCAGAATGAAGAAACTAATGAGAGAAATTAAAATAATATATCGGTACTTCAAGGTGCAAAATGTACATTTCAGCAACAATTACGACTCAGTTGCTTGAAATTGTTCTGCAGTCCAATTTGAAGAAATATCAAAAAGTCATATTTCTTTTTCTCTTCAGCTTTTTGTGTTTTCTTCACACCTACTTTAATAAAACAAGTCAACAGAAAACATCAAGAAAAATCACAATATTCAACAGACTTCATCGTTTTGTTTTTTGTTCTCTGCAGAACTAAAAGCCCAGACTGTAAATTTGTGGCTGTATTGACTTTTTTCACCATTAATTATTTGATTAATTGAGTTTTTGATTAATTAGTCGGTTGTAATAAACCCAAAAAATGCAAAAATGTAAAATCAAGAGTCAATAAAATGAAAAATAAAAAAAGCAGGAAATCCAGAAAACATTTTACTTTTTCTTAATGAATAATGAACAAATTTAGATGATTAAAATTCTTTCACTTATCAGATCTAACAGTTGTTGTTTCAGCATGAAGTGAATAAAATTATCAGCTCAGAGTTTAATTGCAAACTTGATAACATCGACAGAAAAACCTCTGATTCTCTCTAATGTGTCTCATTTCAAAGCTGCAGGACCTTAAAGTGTCCGCATCATTCAGACGATCATCAGCTCCCATAAAGTTGTTTGTTGGCTTTTAATTAAACCGAAGTGCTTTGTGGGATGTTTTCTCTCCACAGGAACGAGCGGCTCTATGGAAACTGGGACACAAGAGAGAAAAAGCTCAAACTTTCCCTTTGATGAGTCCATAAATTTGCATCACAAGCTGCGTTCACGTGTCCTACCAGCGTAAAATCTCACATTTGCAAATAATGACAAGCCAGACCACAATGAGGAACACGGAGGGGAAGAAAGGGGGCACATTTGAACCAGATGCGCGGCAATAAATAACCCCCCCCAGCTGAGAGCGCGCATTTACATGTTGAAGTGCCCACACGGGGGGTCCCACGGGGGTCCCACGGGGCCGGAGCGTGTCTGCAGAGACACAGGCCGCGATTGTTCGTGCAGGACGCATCGCTTCATTTGGGTAACTTTTTGAATGAAATGTAAATTTGGAGGCTCGTGCACGGGCTGTGTATAAAAACCCCGCGAGACAGGAGGCTGAAACACACTGCTGCCTGCGTCCTGACCGACACACACACACACGCAGCTGAAATGCAGCCACTTGCAGCCAAAGTGCCGCTCATCCACCGGACGCCGTTTTCTGTGGAGGATATTTTGGATCCCAGGAAGTTTACAAAGAGACTCACCTGCGCTGAGGAGACAACAGGTGAGACTCAAAGAACCAATCCAGAACTGTCTTAGATCATTTGTTTGTGCCTCAACTTCTTAGAGTGATTTATTCTTTACATGTCTGCTTCAGGAGCTTCTTCACTCAGAGAGGAACCCAGAGAGCTGCAGCATCCTCCGGCAGGTGGAGGCTGCAGCCCGGAGCACGAGGCTCCGTGTCCGGGGAGGAGGTCCAAGGCGAAAAGTCGGCGGATCCGCACCGCCTTCAGCCTGGAGCAGCTGCAGATCCTGGAGCGCAGCTTCCACAGGTGCCACTACCTGTCGGTGCTGGAGCGGCACAGCATCGCCGCGGCGCTGCGCCTCTCCGAGACTCAGGTGAAGATCTGGTTCCAGAACAGACGCACCAAGTGGAAGAAGGAGCGGCTGCAGGGCAGGGAGGCGGAGGAGGAGCACGGCTTCACCTCCTCCTTCTCCTCGCAGCCTGCGGCGCTCTGCTCCTCTCTCACCTTCAGTCCTCTGTGCTGCCAGCAGCGCGCTCCGCTCCAGATGTTCGCGCCGCTGCCGCTCGTGCCGCATCATCATTATTACACATGATGCGTCAAATCTGAGAACATGATGGACCACGAAGCCAACCAGCATCTCCAGGAGAAGTTTCTGCAAAAAAATGGCACTATATTGATGAGTGAGGAGAGCAGGAGAGCTCACAGATGTTTTCTACTGTAATTATGCTATAACTTATTTTGATAAACATTTTATACAAAGTTCTTGTGTTTGTCTCCTGTTTCTTTACAAATATTTAAAATTTAAGCCTGAGGAAACAGGAAGTTGCAAGGAGTTGATTATTTTTCAAATCAAACTAACTTGTTAGAACAAATGCATGAAGCTCTGAAGACAAATGTGATGAATTAAAGACAATTTATTCATAAACTTTTATTTGTTGCCACAAGAAAATGTCGTTAAATTTAGACTCTTGCTGAAGTTTTTGATTTAATTCTGACTCAGAATGAAAGCAGAGGGTTTGAAATTCATTAACAAAGCAGCTTAAAAAAACTGGCTGACTGTTTTTCTGCTTGTTTTTCTGTCACACAGCAGTTTAAAGTTTATTTTCTTATCAAATGTTAAAGGTCAAAACGTTTTAAACTCAGATTTCAGATCAGATTTCAGTTTCACAGGTTTCATTTTAAAACAAAACAAAACTCCTTGAACTTTCTTCTAATGGCTTCAGATCAGATTAACCAGGCTCATGGAGAGGTTACAGAGGTCTCTGTGTGTGTGTGTGTGTGTGTGTGTGTGTGAGTGTGTGTGTGTGTGTGTGTGTGTGTGTGTGTGTGACGTCCTCGCTGAACTCCATCCGACATTTTCTTGGACAAGTTCATCTCAATCTGCGCTAAAATATTCAAAAGACACATAAAAGATCAACTTTTGCCTTTAATCTTTTTCTTGTCTCTCTGACACA
>JAQMCX010000027.1:11869064-11894837 GCA_029814765.1 Acanthurus leucopareius | reverse complement strand
CTCACACACACACACACACACACACACACACTCACACACACACACACACACACACACACACACACACACACACACACTTCAGCACATCTGTATGTAATCGAGCTCATGCTCCTGTCAGACTTCCGGAAGCTCTGAACTCTAAAATCTCCATCAATCACGTTGAATGAGACAAATCAGTGACGTAAGAATTTTTATTCTCATAAATCATCAAACGAGCCACGACGGCGTTTAAACTGAATCATCTGAGGGACAATTAAACAGTTTAAACATCTGCCACATATCTGAGTATCCGAGTATTTCTGTACTCAAAACATTAATCTGATGATGAAAGTCGAAACATCATCATCAGCTGCTGGGTTTTTATTCATGAGCGTCTCTGCAGACGGAAAGAGACGGAGAAAAGAAAACAAAGTGTGCCGGAGGTTTAAATCTCACATCAGTGTTCAAGTACAGTACTGGAGTAAATGTACTTGGATACATTCCATCACAGGTCTGCTGTCACAGTGTTTCTGCGCCTTTTCAATGAGCGTCTTGTTGTCCAGTCAGAGCAGCTGCAGGCGAGATGACCAATCAGAACAGAATGTGCGTCTTTAAAACATGACTCAGCTCGTTTCTCAGGAGTCAAAACTTCAGCCGTCACATCTGGACTCAGTTTTTCTGCCTGAAGTTACTCTGCAGGACTCAACACAGACTCAGATCACATTCAAAAAAATTATGCAACTTCTTTGTCTTGGTATCACTTAAAATATTCATGAATTAAATCTTTTTAACATTTAAACGAATCATGTTTTACATTAAAATACAGTGTAAAAGAAACAGTCCAACAGTCAGGACAGTTTCAGATTTTAAACCTTTTCCTTTCAGACTGACTGAACGTTTGATTTTTAAGCAGAATCTCAACAAATCTGAGAGTGACTGAGCTGAGATTCAGTGGCCACAAGGGGGCGCTCATGGTGACAAACACCACCTAAAACCTGCAGCTTCTCAGTTTCATTTGAAAATCTTGCAGCTCTTTGTTGTAATTTTGTTTCCTGCAGCAGCTGATTTCTGTGCAAAAACCCTAAAAACCAACAGTTCACCTTCTGCTCTGCATGTAAACACCATTAATCACCATTCACACATGAGAACTCCTGTCTTTTTATGTAAAAACAGCCTTTCATGTCCACATGTTGCATGTTACTTCAGTAGCTCATAGAGGAAAAACCAAACACTGACTCTAGAGGGCGCTTCTTATATTTTTCACAAGATTTGTAAGATTTTTTTTCATGCAACCTGCAACCCGACCACTAGATGTCACTAAATCCTGCACATGTGACCTTTAAGCGTCGCTGTGAGCTGCAGAGGAAATAAAACTGCAGCTGCAGAAACTCAGAGCGAGCTGAACGGAGAAAATGATGCTTTAATTACTCTTTAATTAACCTTTTAAAAGAAAAATGCATTTCTTCTTTATAAAGTCACATTTGTTTTGTTTGTACAAATAACCGTGGAAACAACACAAGCTGCTTTTTCTGTGAATATTTTTCCAATCCAGGAGGAATGTGGAGCGTCGGCTCGTTTCTCTGTCCTTCAGTTGTTTTCTATCATTTCATTTCCTCCGTTTTGATCCACATCGGCCGGTTGAGTCACTGTCTGCTCCTCCAGTGTCTCCATGAAACACTGCAAACCAGATTCAAGAGTCTTTCTTTAATGTTCTGTCTTCCTTCCTTTCTTTCTTCTTCTCTTTCTTTCTTTCTTTCTTTCTTTCTTTCTTTCTTTCTTTCTTTCTTTCTTTCTTTCTTTCTTTCCTGCCTCTTGGAATGTCACATGTGGCAGATGCTCCTCCCCTCTGCTCATAGATGGGTGAGGGGAAGAAAAGGGGGTGAAGGGCCAAGAGGGAGAGATGTTACTGAGGAATATGTTGGAGAGGAGGAGGAGGAGGAGGAGGAGGAGGAGGAGGAGGAGGAGGAGGAGGAGGAGTGTGCTGCTCGGCTGCTGCTGCTGCTGCAGACAGATGCATTTCCTCTGCTTCAGCTCGACCGGGAGGCTGCCCCTAAAAACCTCCAGCCCTAAAACCTCCAGCCCACAGCGTCTCCTTCCTCCTTGCATGCTGACTCGCCACCAGAGAGGAGGAAGCTTCTCAGACCTCCACAGGCTCATCCTTTTGTTCTCTCTGCAGAAAACAACCCTCTCATGTGTGTTTGGGCTCATTGAGGAGCTCGGAGGCTGCTGAAGGAGCAGAGTCTGCCCGTCTGCAGGTCAGATGTTGGTTTAGTTTCACAGCTTGTTTGAGATTCAGGACTTTTTCTGTTGGAGGACGTCTGATCTGCTTGGTCCTCCTCGTCCTCGTCGTTGGTGTTGTGTTTCTGTCGGAGGAGATGAGGGCTGAGGTGGTGGTCGTCTGGGTGGGACTGACGCTGTGCTGCGCTCTCGTCTGCGCTCAAGAGGATGTGAAGGAGAAGAAACTCTCCGGAGGTCAGATCCAGGTGAGAGGAGCCGGAGAACCGGTCGAACCCCGGAGCCGGCGGGAGGAAGGAGGTGTTGAGATGTCAGATGAGCCGACCGACGTGGTGGAGGAGGAGAGGACGAAACCAAAGAAGAAGAAAACACCTGAGGAAATTGAGGCAGGTAAGTTGGACTCAAACATGCAAACACGTTTCTCCATGAATGAACATCTGAGACACGAAGTCTGCTGCTGCTGCTGAGATGATTTAAATGAACTTAAGCATCTTTGTTGAAGTTTACGTTGAGATTCATCTGAATCTCTTCTGGTTTCTGCTCAACATTGAGTTTGCAACCAAAACTCTGAGCTTCTCTGACGGGAAAGAGCTGCAATCAATCTGTGAGGCAGGAAAGCGTCTGGACTGAACTCTGTTATCTGGTTCTCTGCCTCCAACTTTCCCCTCTGAACTCGTCCAGAAGGTTGTTTTTTCTTCTTTGTCTCAGATAATTTCAGCAGGAGCCTGGTTGAAGCTCTGAGGTCGACCGAATGAACCGCGCTTCAGACGCAGCAGAGCAGAAAAGTTTGGGGAATTTGTTTTGATGAAAATATCTCAGTGAGTCAGGGATGACGGAGCAGAAACTCGCAGTGATTCAGTATGTGGTCTGACATTTTCTTGGCAGCTCGAACGCACCGCCGCTTGCATGACCTGCCAGGACTCTGCACACACACACACACACACACACACACACACACACCAACAAAAGAAAACTGTAAAAGTTTTAGTGGCTTGTTGTCGGTCGAGCACAATAATGCGGCGTCTCAGCCTCAGTATGAAGACACGTCTTTAAAAAAAGAAACCAAAATGTGGCTCAAGCAGGAATATTTCCACTACAACTTTCCATGAGTGAGCGGGCAGATTTACGACGGCGGCCCAGTTTCAGTAGCATCGACGCTGCGACGCTCCGGACGTTAACTTTCCGCTGCATGAAGCAAAACCACAAACCTCGCAGCCAGAGCTTCTCATGTGTGGCTGATTGAGGTTACATAAAAGGGCCATAATTAAGAAAACATGAGACCCAAAAACAATTTTTCATCCCTCTGAGGCTCAGTTTGTCCTGAGCGTGCAGCGGCTCCATCAGCCCCGTTTCAGCCGTTTGTTTCAGGGTTTTGAGCCTCTCAGGGGAAGAATGCTGTTATCTTCTGTTTACAGTCCCTCCTTTCATGTGGAGCCGAAGGTCCCTTCAAACATGAGCCCACAATAAACACACAGAAGGCTCCTGAAATGCAACAACTGTCCCCAAGAATTCTGAATTATGGGTTTAAATCCATTTAATTTGATTGAACAGATTGATCAGGAGTCTGGAACAGCTTACACAAGTCAGATATGATCCACTTTTTAGTGTTTTCATGTTCTTATTCACAGATTTTTTATTAGTTGGACACTCGGTCGACCGCTTTGTTCCCGGCTGAAACATCAGATCTGTTGGATTGATGGTCATGAAGTGTGATTCGGACGTTTACGTTCCCCTCAGGATCGATCGTAAAAACTTTAGTGGCTCTCTGGTTTTTCATCATCAGGTCAGAATATAAAATGTGTTCAACACTTTTTATTGTCTTTGCAAAATTTGCAATGAAACTCAGGGACAGTTCTCACAAACAGAGAGGAAACAGTTACTGCAAACACAGAAACACTATGGAAGTCAATAAAAACAACAATATTATAAGTGTTTGTATTAAAAAGCAGGTCAACTTCAGTTTCGGGGGTAAAATGCTACACTTTTAAATTGTTGCATAACAGTTTTCACATTGTTCTGCTAAAGTGAAGTCAAATAAGAACTTTGCACATTTAAGGTTCAGATATCTGCAAAACTGAAGAAAATTCCCATCAGCCTCAGCTGTGTTCTGTGTTTTGTGCTAACTATTAGCATGCTAACACTATCAACCAGCATAATCAGCATCACTGGGCGCATGTTAGCATTAGCATTTAGCTCAAAACACCAGAATACAAAAGTACACAGCTATTTTTTTCTTTACATTTGTTTTGCTGATTCTTATTTTTACTTTTATAATTTTTTTCTGTATCGGACTTTAACCTGTTTAGCACATCTGAGCTAAATTTAAGTACAAACGTGACAAGTGAAACCTTTAGATCCAGAATCTGGAATTTGCATCACAACAAAAACTGAATAATTCAAGTTTTAAATGAGATATTAACACATTAAGTATCATGTGGTCAGTCAGGGTTGAAGCAGTGAACCTGGGGGCCTGTGGGGGTCCCATGAGGGGCTCCATGTCACCATCACATAAGTAATTTGAGTGAGAAACCACAAGCAGTCAAACAATAATATCTGAGGAAACACAACTGGAAAGTCTTCGCTGTCTGTTTCTGCAACTGGATTCAGAACGAACAAGAAATCCAAAAACTTTCCGTTTCTCTGATTTCACCTCTTTAAATGTTTTTTTTCTTTTTGTGGAGTCGCAGAAGAAAAAACAGGAAAACATTTAAAAAGGTGACTGACAGAAATGAAAAGTGTCTCCCTGGTGCACCGACGGTGAGTAATGGATCGGCTGGGAGGGAGTGATGTGTTTGAGGACCAACAGAACATCAGGAAACATGTCAAGCAGACGAAAACAAGCTGCCCTGTATGTGTGTGTGTGTGTGTGTGTGTGTTTGGTTGCATAACAGCGGTGGATTAAAACTCTGAAGCTCTTTGAAGATCTTTTCTCTGTAATATTCCGTTCAGTCCGGCATGAAAGCTTTTATTTCCCGTTCTGCAGCCTGTGGACGGTTTGGCATCAGATTGTTCAGGAGGCGAAAGGCGACACTCAGCTGATTAAAGACATCTGGAGCTTCTGACGTCGTTCTCAGCCTTTTTGTTTGTTAACCTACATTTTTTTATGGCATCATTTCTTGGAAACTACAGGCTGTTTTACATGATACTCGCTGTGCAAACACTGTAAAACATTTAGCTTTCACTACAAATACAAACTTACAGAACATATTACTGAAAAAAGTTTTGGTTTTTTTTTAATTATTTTTAGCTGACAGGAGTTTTCAACCAGCAGTCATGTTAATTTTCTGTGATTCAGTGGATAATTTGAACAGATCTGAGTGTATTTTTGTATTTCAGGAAGCTTTGTTTGCAGTTTCTTTGTGTTTCTGGTCTTTATGCTAAGCTAGGCTAACTGTGACTCCAACTTTACTTACAGCAAAGACTCGACACTGAGTTCCTCTCTTCTTTCTTCTTTCTCTCTGAAAGAAAACAAAATGTTTCATGATTAAAAAATGTGTTGATTTAATCATTCTGAAGTGATTTCACGGTTCAGGAGCAAAAGAAACAAACTGATTTAATTGGATAAATTTCCCTCCAGACTTCCCTCAAACATCAGACCGAACTCTCCTCTTATGTAACTCTTCTGTCACAGACGTTGTGCAGTTTATTCCGTCAAACAAACGTCTTTCAGGGGTGATTATGAACTTTTACGTTTCCACTCTGAGTGCTCTCATGTTTGGTCTCAGACCAAAACAAACCAATGAGCTGAGTTTTCTTCCTGAGGCGTTTAAGTGTCACCTTCTGTCCGTCCGCCCGTCTGTCTGAGCTCAGTTTAAACTTGTTTCACAGTCGTGACTTTAACTGTTCGTTCATTCAGACAAACAGACTTTAAATACAAACTGTAGAGTTCAAATAAGTCGACAATAAAAGGTTTAAAGCAGCAACGCAGCAGCTTCATGTCTGTCATACATGCACACACACACACTTTGCACACACACACACACACACTTTGCATGTTGGTTTCAAATAACTGAACAATCTCCTTTTTTTTCGACCCGTCTGTCTGAAGCCAAGGCAAAGAAAGCAGCAGAGAGAGAAGCCAAAGCCAAGAAGCAGAAAGCTCCCAAACCCACCAAGAAACCAAAAGCCCCAAAAGCCACAAAAAAACCCAAAACACCAAAACCAACGAAGAAGCCGAAGGCGCCGAAAGCCACAAAGAAACCAAAGACAACGACGGCGGCGGCATCAGTGACCACACAGCCGGAGACGAGGAGGTCGTCAGTGGACGAGGAGGAGGAGAGGCTGCTGGCCGAGCTGGGATGGGACACACGTACGTTCACCACCTTCTCACCACAGTTTCATGAAGCTTCTCATGAATCCAGCTGATAGAAACACAACAGATGAATTTTAGATGAATCAGATGTTTGCAAATCACATCTGAACGTTTCTTCACTGAAGACTGAGAACCTTAAATGTTGAACTTGATGTTTTTTAACAGTAAATCATGAATGTTTTACGTCTCTGCTCATGTTTTTCTCTCTTTGACTTGATCTTTGCAGTGTTTCCACCTGTGATCCCTCAGGTGACTGGAGGGGAGGAGCCTGTCGAGCCCGACCTCGGTGAGACTTCCTGCTCAATAAAGTCAGAAATTATTTTAAAAAAAGAACAAAAATAACTTTTAATATTCAAACTCATCCGTCCTTCATGTGCAAATGTTTCTGATTCACTGCTGCTCTGAGCTACAGTTACTCAAGTAAAGTAATTAAGTAAATTTTGAGGTATTTGACTTTAAAAGTTACTTTTTCTGAACTTTTTAACTACTTCTTAGATGGAAAAAAAGACTTTTTATTCCCTACATTTACTCAAAAGCAGTAGATTTTATTTCCTTTACGGATTTAAATTACTTATAGAAATAAAGTGAACCAAAAACAGAATCTACTGTCACAGATTAAAATAATCTGTTTGTGATTCTCAGTCGTGTATTCACAGGAAAACAGAGTAATTAAGTAGATTTTTTAAAGAAAATATTTACTTTTAATGAGTTATTTTCTGATGATTCTATATGAAAACATAAAATCATATATTATATTTTATTTCTGCCACATTCTGACTAAAGATCCTCCTGAATCCGACACTCTGGACTCGATTAAAGTCGACGGGTTCAAACAGGCGACGTCTTCATCAAAACTCAGCGAGCTCGACGCCTCCAACCAGATTTACAACCAACATCCATCAAATCGCAGCCAGAAGTTTTATGAAGCTTTTTATGACGAAGTTAAAACGTTCCAGCGGATTAAAAGAGTTTACAAAACATGAAGCAGGATGCTGTCGTCCTCCATCACACTGATTTATCACCTGTTAAATGAAGCAAATACAGACTCACGACTGTCAGAAGGAAACGTTTTCACTCTCTTAGTTTGTTTTATTGAGGTTTTCCTGCAGATTTATGTCCCAAATAATGACATGAACTTCTGTGGAATTTATTTTCTAACTTAATGGCAGAAATTTTGCAATAAAATCTGATGTTAATAATAAATTTACTGTGTTTTTCACAGATAAGATGCGAAGCAGAAACTCTGAGACCACGACCGCCGAGGTCATCATGCTCATACCAGGTGAGAGACTGAATTTGGGATTAACAATCTGAGGTTTAGTTATTTATGTTTGGAAAGTTAAGAGATAAATTAGATGTAATTGTATTTTTAAGATAAAATTGTCCTTTAGAGGCTCAAAACTGAAACTAAATGATGCACAAAAGCAAACATCTACTGAATCGAATCAAAAATGGTACAAAGATCCAAAGTTTTAGGATCCAAAGATCTGAAAAAGTGTTTTCTTCTGTTTCAGAGGAGACCACCTCCATCCCTTACGTCGGCCCCTGGTACGAAGAATACGATTACGCCGACTGTACGTCCTCCATCACATCACCACCTCGAAACCAGACGAGTTTAAACGTCACATGTTTGTGAGTCTGACGAGATGTTTTCTGTTTCCTTTCAGTGGCTGCAAAGAAACAGGAGGAAGAGGAGGAGAGAGCTCGGAAGGAAAAGGCAGAAAAAGGTTTTTATTTCACTTTTATGTCAAGTTTAAATGTTAAATGTTGGTCAGGAGAGAAAAAGCTGAAAGAAAGTCTGATGTTTAATAGTTTTCCTCCCATCAACAATCCTATAAAACACAAAACAGACAGTAAAAGTATTTTGTTTGTGTCATAGACTCATATTTTTTCTTAAAACTCATAAAAACACTTAAATGAGCCGAACAGTTAAACTGACTGACATGTTCCTTCGTCTCCATGATTATTTTGACTTCATCACACACACACACTTTCCTGCCGCCACAAACACTCACTAAAGCTCCAAATTAATCCGCCGCTGAAAATAGTCCCAGACAGACGCTCTGTTTGCTCCTGTTTGTTGACAGAAACAACACGAGCAGCTGTTTGGAAACAAACTGTCCGAGCTGTTTACATCCTCAGTCTGAACCAATGAGCTTCGAGCCGAGAGGAAGTCAGGAAGTGTTTACGGACGAACTGACAGGCTGTTGGTTTTGTGTTTTCATGGTGTGTTGGAGGAGCAGAAACATCTGTAACTCCTCCAGAAGTTTTTCTTCATCTCTAATTCTTCAGCGGTTTGTCATTAATGACAGTAAAATGAAAAAAACGGGGTCCTGAGGAGCTGGAGGTGGGAGGAGGATGGAGGATGGAGGACTTTCTGCTTTGTTCATTGTGTGGACGGTTGCATAAAAGTTCAGAGAGCAGCTGGCTGATGTCGTGATGATGTCAGGAGGCGAACGAGAACATCGGTTTGATAACGAGTTTGTTAAAGTTGCACAACGTTTCTGTCTCGTTTCCAGTCAGATCCAAAGAAAAGTTGCATCTGACTGTTTTCTGCATGAAGAACCTGAAAGAAACTGAGTCCAAAAAACACAAAGTGACCCACATTTTAACTGGAAACACACGAGTGGAAACGAAGGTGCACTGTGCAGACACATATGGAAATATTTTGTGTGGTGACGTTCGGCCGGAGAGCGAGTTTCATGTGAAAACATGATGTTTTGACACACACACACATTAACACACACACTGTTTTCTCATCACATGAAGCTGAGCGGCTGAGGAAGCAGTGGGAGGAGGAAGAGGAGGAGCGACTGAGGCAGCAGTCAGTACCTGCTGAACCAAAGAGTGAGACGCTTTTTCACTTTTATCACCTTTTTTTAAATACTGAAGTTAAAGATGGTTCCTCAATGAGTTAAAAAAGAAACATAACACTGGACTTGTAGTGGAGTATTTTCTTATTGTTGTATTATTAATATTCTTTCACCACTTTTTCAAACTTGCACGTTGTTTTTGAGGTTTTACAGCCTCGATCTTCTGCAACAAAACGCTCTAACAGCCTCACTGCTGCTCCAACAATGAAACCAGCGAGTTGTTTTTGGAACGAGAGTCTTTTTTCTGGAACATCAGTTAAGCAGACGCTGTATGTGTGTGTGTGTGTGTGTGTGTGTGTGTGTGTGTGTGTGTGTGTGCAGAGTGTCCTCCTCTGGGTTTGGAGTCTCACCGGGTGGACGACGACCAGCTGCTGGCCTCCTCTCAGTCTCATCACGGCTTCACGGCTCAGAGGGGTCGACTCAACATGCAGGTGAGGCTGCGATCGCATCAGTTACCTGTTTTTTTCACACACACACACACACACACAAAGGTGAGTGTGAGTGACTCTGCTGCCCCCTGCAGGGCACCGATAATGAGGATGATCTGTACGGCGGCGCCTGGTGTGCAGAGCCCGAGGAGAGTAACCACTGGTTCGAGGTCGACGCCCGCAGAGAGGTGGAGTTTTCTGGCATCATCACTCAGGGACGAAACTCCGAACAACTGTGAGTCCGAACGAAGTTTCACGTCTTGATCGATTCTGCTGTGATTCGCTGTTTTATGTCCGTCATGTTTACAGAGCTATGGAGGCTCATTTCTGCCAGAAAAAAAGACAAAATAAAACACACATGTAAGTCATTTAGAAAAATTAGGAGATCATTTCTCATTTTTTTGTTTAGAATATTTCTAAATTTTCACAACCCATATAAATTTTTGACCACATGGGGGCAGCACAACGAGCTGTATCAGCCACTACATCCTCCTCCTGCAAACAGATGCTAACAAAAAAATTTTTTTGCAAAAAATAAAACTTGACAAAGAGGAAATAACTTTAAAAAAACCTATAACTTTGCTGACACAGTATCACCTGGTTTCAAAACTGGAGATTGGAGAAAGATTTCAGTCTCACTTTTATTTAAAACAAGACAGGTACGTAAGTTCGTTTTTTTTTTTTTTGTCTTTTTGTTTTTTTAACTCTTTTTTCTGGCAGAAACCGGCTTCTGTTCACGTCATTTCAAAATAAACTCACCGATCTCTTTTTGTTGTCAGAGAGGATTTCATGTCGTCCTACTTCGTGGCCTTCAGTAACGACAGTCGCGACTGGACGACGCTTCATGACGGCTACGCTGAATGGGTGACTGGATATGAATCAATATAAATATCAATGTTTAACAAAAAATGATTGACTATGCAAGCCAAGAGCTGCTATAATCACTACTATATTTTTCACTCTGTTATCTCGAGATTATAAAAATTATCATGTCATTATCACACAATAACGGGTTGTCTTCCAGTGATAACGGGATAAATTAATGCGTTATCACAAGATAACCGAACTCATTTTAAATGATCTCATAATCACATGAAAACAAGCCTCCTTATCCTGTAATGATGCATCAATTTAACCCATTAAAGTGAGAAAACAACCCATTATCTCGTGATAATGAGATGATTATTTTATGATCTCCAGACATCAGAATGAAAAACGACAGCAGAGACGATGGACGATGGCAGCTTTTGGCTTCCGTACATGACTGATTACATCTTTACATGTCTTTTCTGTGCAATCATCTACCTCCTGCAGTTGTTCTACGGGAACGTGGACAAGGACACGCCAGTGGTGAATCTGTTCACGCCGCCCGTGGTGGCGCGTTACATCCGCATCCTGCCTCAGAGCTGGAACGGCAGCTTGTGTCTCCGAGCTGAGATCCTCGCCTGTCAGCTTCCCAGTTAGTAACACAGAAAAACATCACAGCTTCATCTCAACGTTGAACATCACATCTCCAACATGTTTTAAGTTTTTGTTGGTTTAAAGGCTTTTGAAGGGTTTCATGAACTCATGAGTCACAGAACTTTCTCGTTCCTCTGAGGAAACGTCACCGAGAAACAGAACTTCTGCCAAAACTTGACTTCAGAACTTAGAAAATGTTTTTTTCCCAGTAGAGTCTATTTCACAACACAAACTTCATGACCTCAGAGTTAAAAAGTGCATTACATAACTGCATCACAGATTAACTGAGCTTTTCCACCGTTTCCCAAAAAACTACCTCCTTCAGTGTGTTTGCTGTGTTGTTTCCTTCAGGCAGCTACCACAGCGAGAACGAGGTCAACCCAACAGACGACCTGGACTTCAGACACCACAACTACAAGGAGATGAGACAGGTCTGCTTTTTAAAAAAGCCTCATTATTAAAAAATAAAGTACATTTTTATTTATGATCAACTTGGTTTCTGTCCTTCAGATGATGAAGGTGATAAACGAGGAGTGTCCCAACATCACCAGGATCTACAACATTGGGAAAAGCTCTCAGGGCCTGAAGATGTACGCCATGGAGATCTCCGACAACCCTGGGGAGCACGAGACAGGTACGAGCCACAGACAGGTATGAGCCACAGACAGGTACGAGCCACAGACAGGTACGAAGACACAGACTGGTACAAGATACAGACATGTACAAGCCACAGACAGGTATGAGACACTGAAAAGGTACGAGCCACAGACAGGTTTGAGCCACAGACAGGTGTGAGCTACAGACAGGTATGTCTCACAGACAGGTACGAGACACAGACAGGTATGAGACACAGACAGATACTAGACACAGACAGGGACGAGACACAGACTGGTAAGAGTGACAGACATGTTCAAGCCACAGACAGGTACGAGACACAGACAGGTAGAGCCACAGACAGGTATGAGGCACAGACAGGTATGAGGCACAGACAGGTTTGAGCCACAGACAGGTATGAGACACAGACAGGTTTGAGCCACAGACAGGTACGAGACACAGACAGGTTTGAGCCACAGACAGGTATGAGACACAGACAGGTATGAGAACATCTGTAATTTCACGTACAGGTGAAAATATTTCCCTCTGTCTCTTTCTTGTTTTAAATAAAGTTTTTTTTGTTTTTTTTTTGTCGCCAGGTGAACCTGAGTTCCGGTACACAGCTGGTCTCCACGGTAACGAGGCGCTGGGTCGTGAGCTCCTCCTCCTGTTGATGCAGTTTCTCTGCAAGGAGTACAACGACGACAACCCCAGAGTGCACCGCCTGGTGGACGGAGTGAGAATACACCTGGTGCCTTCGCTCAACCCCGACGCCTACGAGCTGGCCTATGAGATGGTACGACACGAATGTGACGACGCCTCAGTTTATCAGGCAGAGAGTCTGATGGAGGGCTGGGTTGAGTTGCATTATGGGAAATGTAGGAGATATTGTGTTTTTTGGTGCTTGACAAGACATTTACCCTGTAAATGTTGGTGTTTGTCATTTTTAAGACATGTTCTTTAAGTTTGAGGTTCGGGATGGTGACGTTGATCTCTTGAACATCCATCTTGTCCTCCAGGGTTCAGAGATGGGGAACTGGGCGTTAGGTCACTGGACTGAAGAAGGTTACGACATCTTTCAAAACTTCCCTGACCTGAACAGCATCTTGTGGGGGGCCGAGGACCGAGGCTGGGTCCCTCGTATAGTTCCCAACCATCACATCCCTCTTCCAGAGAACTTCCTCAACGGCTCTGTGAGTTTGTTTCAAGCCACAAAAGACACATTTTCCACTTTTATCCCAAACAATGCACTGACATTCAAACCTCTCGAAGCTCGCCGCTGAGACAAAGGCCATCATTTCCTGGATGGAGCGAACCCCATTTGTGCTGGGAGCAAACCTGCAAGGAGGAGAGAAACTGGTGACGTACCCCTTCGACATGCAGCGTCCACCCATTTCTGTAAGGCCGTTTTATAAAGAAGAACAAAATAAACGCATCACTTTAGCTGTTTAACAGAAGTATAACGATCCTTTAATCTCTTGACATTGTTACAGTTGGCTGAAAGTCGGCGTTGGAGAGGAAACACCGAGATGAACGAGGAGACGTGGGCTCGCATTCAGCGACAGAACGAAGGAGCTCTGAGGGAGACGCCAGACGACGCCATGTTTCGATGGCTGGCGATGTCGTACGCACACAGCCACCTGACCATGACGGAGACGTACCGAGGCTCCTGCCACGGCGACGACGTCACCGGGGGACAAGGCATCGCCAACAGAGCCAGCTGGGAGCCGGTGGTGGGCAGTAAGTGTCAGGCATCGAAGAAAAAGTTTGAACCAAAAGACACCAAAGAACAAAGGTAGAACTTTGGAAGAAAGGTTAAAATAATCCCCCATGAAGCGGTGAGATTCATGAATAATCCTGAGAAACCACAGCTGTTTTTAGGAATTACATGCTGCTGTTGAGTTTTTTGTTGTCAGTCTGATGGATCCTGGTGATCTTCTATGAGGAGCAGGAGATCTGCACGTTGCATGATGGTACCACAAGTTGAAGGATCAGTCACCATATCTGAGTTTGCATATGACTTCATAATCCCACCTCCACTCAATGCAAATGTGTCCGTCCACCAAAACACACCAGACTCCTGAAAATCAGATCAAATTGCTAAATAAAGCAGTGCTGATTCGTTATGAATCGAGATTCTGTCAAATCTCTGATCATTACTTTTCAAAAATGTTTTCAGAAACAGATTTTAGTGTTTAAACAGCTAAACTCACATCATCATCGACCAGCTGCAGCTTCTGAAGAAGCAACTTGTCTGATTCTGTGTTTGCAAAATTAAAATGCTGTCTGAAGCAGCAGGAAGTACCTGGACAAACAAAATAAACACTACAAAGCCAGCAGCTGGTGAAAAGTGAAGCTGTAAACTGACCTTTGACCTCTGATCCGCTCCCACAGGTATGAACGACTTCAGCTACTTGCACACAAACTGCTTCGAGCTGTCCATCTTCTTGGGCTGCGACAAGTTTCCTCATGAAAGTGAACTTCCTCTGGAATGGGAAAACAACCGCGAGGCTCTGCTGTCCTTCATCGAACAAGTGAGAACTGAAAAGGTTTAACAGTCTTGAAAGCATCATCATCCCACCTTCCTGCAGACTGGAGGACCTCTAAGAAAACTTTATTCATAGTGGATGGAAGTCGACAGCTGCTGTTTCCTATTGAAAGAGATTCAGACTTCACTGTGTTTGGGTGTCTTCAGGCATTAAGATGCTGTTTCCTTGTGCAGGTTCATCGAGGGATTAAGGGAATAGTGAGAGATGTGGAGGGAAATCCGCTGCCAAATGCCACCATCACCGTGGAGGGAATCCGGCACGACGTCAGAACCGGTATAACATCAAAAAAAACACAGCATGTCTCTTTACGCTGATGACACTATAATTTTTAGTGATTAGAAAATCTTTCAGATTCTTACAAAACTTTTCTGTGACTCGTTTCAGCTGCTGGCGGTGATTACTGGCGGCTGTTGAACCCCGGAGAGTACCGGGTGACGGCCAAAGCCGACGGCTACACCCCTCAGACCAGACTGTGCCTGGTGGGCTACGACTCCGGAGCCACTCAGTGCAGCTTCACTTTGGCCAAATCCAACTGGGACCGCATCAAGCAGATCATGGCGCTCAACGGCAACAGGCCCATCCGACTGGTCAACAAAGTCAACGTGGTGAAAACGACCCCGGCCGCCGCAGTCATGAGCACCACGGAGAGTCACGCCAAGCTTCAGAGGGCGGAGCGACTGCGGAGGCTGCGGATCATACGTCTGCGCAGGCTGCGTCAGCAGAGACTACGAGCCGGTTTCAGTACGACGGCTACAACCACGACGACAACGACGACAACAACAACAACGACGACCACGAAAAAACCGGAAACAGAGAGAACCACCTCCTGGTACGACTCCTGGTTTCCCGTAGACGGCTGGTTGACTGAGAACCCGTTTGACAGCGTCAACTTTAACTCGGTGCCCACACAGGATTATCCATTCGAATACACTATTGATTGATTACATCCAATGACACAAAGACCTCACCAACCACGTCAGTTTGCTGCAACATCACAGCTTAAAAAACACACAACACACAGGCTGGAAATTATTTAGATCACACACAGTTTTCACTGTAAACACTTTAAGACCGAAGTGATTTTGAGTTTGTGTCCATCAGAAATTCTTCAGAGAGAATTGACCTGGAATAGAAAGCTTCTGCTGAGCAGAGACGATACCAGACCAAGTTTAGCTCTGTTTTCAATAAAACAACACACAGTACGATAACGAACGAGAGTCGATGAGGTACTTATATATCTTTAAGTTTTTTAATGGCTTTGAAAATGTGATTGCTGGCCTCAGTTAAGTTGATTTAATGTACTGCTGAATGCATCTGATTAAAAATAAAGTTATTTTCTAGATTATTAGTCTGTGTGTTTTTTGCAGTTCAAATAAAGTGAGAAATAAATCTTAACAGGTTTATTGATTAATAAAACATTTAAATTTTGACAGTATTGTGACAAAACCACAAAAAAACACAGGATTGGGAGTAAAGCACAGAAAGTTTGAAAAGTCACCTTTGTAAGATTTAGTGACATCTGGTGGTGAGATTGCTGATTGCAACTGAACAATCTGAGAAAACATGACGAATTAAACCGACATCGGTCTCAGTTGTAATCTACATTTAGTGCTAGCCAGCAAATGCTAGCATGCTAACAGGCTTCAGCGGTGAATATGGTAAAGATTACACCACCGAATGTCGTGATGTTAGCTTGTAAAAACAACCCGAGAACCAAAATACAAAACATTTTGGAGATTTTGTCTTCTTATTTTAATAAACTCTTTAAGCTTCAGACAGAAAAGATCAAACAGAAACAGTTTCTTCTCATTCGCTCATCTTACTTTGGATCCAGAGTTCAAACTCATGTTCTTTGCATTTTCTTCTTGTTTTAAAATCATCAAAGTCAGTGTTCATGGTTCGTTTTTGTCCGAAGTCCCTTCAGCTTTGACAGCACAGTGAATCCAGAGTCTATATGTTCACATCTGTCTCAGCTGGAGCGACGCTGCAGGTCGACTTGTCCTCCAGGTCGAAGTCTCTGATGCATGTTCATGTTTGCAACAGCTGCAGCTACGACCGGCCGGCTTCGCCTTTTCTGTTCCTGCCTTTGCTGTATCTGAAGCTCTTGAGCGGGTTCTTCCCCTTTATGTTCTTCTACAAGATAAATAAACAAGATAACAAGATTTGTCTCAATGTGCATTTAATATTTTATTCTTTGTAAAAATGTCTCAACACAGACGAGTCGAACAGTTAATCTACAGTTTCTTTATTCAGACAGAGAAGCTCATCTCGCTGACACTGAAAACCAAAGTTCTCCACGTGTTCTTCTGTCACTTCCAACAGTTTGTTCCTCTCGTTTCCTGAATCTCACCTTGAAACTGCTCCTGATGACTCCGTCTCCTTTGATCTTCTCCCTCCTCTTCCTCCTTTTCCTCGCTGACAGATCCACCGCGCTCTTCAGTGAGTCTGGAACTGAAGAAATCAGTGAAGAAAGATGAGTTTCTGCTGATGGACGTCTCCAAACATGATGAGTGTGTGAGTGTGTGTGTGTGTGTTACCGAGGTAGTCGGGTACGTTCTTCATGTGTGGTTGGACGACAGCAGGATGAAGGTCCTTGTCGTGTCTGAGCAGCTGCAGATCTCTGGGATTATCTTCGAAATACGTCTGAAGGAAACGACAGCAGAAACATTCAGTCGTTAAACGTTAAAAAACACGTCAGACTCGGTTTGTATCTCCATGGAGGAGGAACCATCACTCACCTTCAGCTTCTCTGAGTTGAGAAGCTCCTGCTTGATCTCCTTCAGCCTGGCTTCCCTCACTGCCTGCTTGGTCACTGAACGCATCGCGTCCTGAAAACAAACACACAGAAGAGTCACCAACACTTCAACAGCACGAGCTCGGAGTGATTGATAAGTTCTTGACCAGAAGAAGAAGGAGATCAGTCACACAGCTCTCACTTTAAAAACCTGCAGTTCAAAGGTTTGAAGTTAATAATCCAGCATCTTTTCCTCACCAAGCTGTAAGAAACGCTTATATTTGCAGCAGAAAAACTGAATGAAGACGGTTAAAACTTCAAACCTTCTGTATAATTTTTAATTTTTAAACCTTTTTTAGCTTTTAATTTTTCTTTTTTTTCGTTTTAATTTAAATATTTATTCTTGTTTCTACTTACTTTTTTATACTAGACTTTTAACTTTTAATTCGGGTGTCCATTTTCTGTTTTGTGCTATTATACTGTACTGTGCTATGCTGCAGCTGGAACCACAATTTCCCTGAGGGAGTCTCCGAAAGGATCAATACAGTTCTATCTAATCTCTAATCTAATCTATAATCACTGAGAGAGCTGAAGAGTTCTTGTGTAAAAAGAGCTGAACAACTCATGAACTCATCGAACAAAGCTGAAAACTGGAAGCTCTGCAGAATAAACTGACGTCTGTTTCAAACACCTTCATCTTCCTTCTGAACATGATCACAGACAGACAGACGTTCATGCTGATGGTGTCACTCACCCTGCACCTGTACCTGAAGCCCTCGATCTCCTCCATCTTGAACTGGTACGGTTTCAGAGCAGAATCAGCGTTTTCTAAAAACAGGACGAATCACAAACATTTAGATTCAAACTCCACAGAAACAGAAACAGAAACAGAAAGAATGAGACGGATGAGAGAGTCGCTGATGTCTGAGCTGCTGGTTGATGGAGGAAAGAGCTGCTCATGAGCAGAACGTCCACACTGCTCCAATGTTTGAGTCTGAAGGTTTCACTCCTCCAACGTTTAGGAAAACTAAACCTTTGGAAAATGCTGCAGACGCAGGTGAGTCACCACCTGAGCAGTTTGAGGCTTTTTTCTACAGTTTTTCTTGTTTAAATATTAAAAAACTGACTGAAACATCACAGATTTAAGTCGCAGGACTAAGACTCAGATTTTTAATCTCAGTGAGGTTTTCCTGGTTAAATTACAGTTTAATTTAAATTAAAAAGTTCCTGTCACCTCCTGCGAGAGCTTCCTCCACCTCTGACAGCAGACTGAGCTCAGTGTGGGAGATGAAGGACAGCGCCGTGCCCGGGTTGTCCGCCCTCGCCGTCCTGCAAAACACAACAGAACGCCACATCAGGGTTCGATTCCCAGCGGAGAGAAACTGCTTCATGTTACACTTCAGATCAAACAAACAGCTTTAAGGGATAAAAAAGACCCAGAAAGAGAAGAAAAAGTGCTTCTTACCTTCCGACCCGATGAATGTACGACTCCACCGTTGATGGGAAATCGAAGTTGATGACATTGGAAACGTTCTGGAAGTCGACGCCTCTGGAGACTCCGTACTCTTTGTCCTTAGTCCTTAAAAAACAGTTCAGAGATGAACGTCAGCGTGAAACAGACGCAGACGTCTGATTACAGGACTCATAAAGTAACTAGTAACTGAAGCGGTCAGATAAACGTAGTGAAGCTCTGAAACGACTCATGTGACTCACTTTCCTCCTTTCTCTGTGCTCTTCTTCTTCTTCCCTTTGCCTGCGGCGGCGGCGGCCTGTGGAGCGGCGGTGGGATCAGCCAGACTCTGCTCGTCCGTGGCGATGATGTAATCGTAAAACCCCTGATTGAACTGAGTGATGATGTGACACCTGCAGGACAGGAGAAGAAGAAGAAGAAGAAGAAGAAGAAGTTTACATGCAGTTTAATCTGTTTCTTCTGTGACTCTCAGCTAAAAGCAGCTAAACATCAGACTCAACGACGAGCTGCAGGATGAGCTCGTCTGTCCTCCTGTCTCACCTGGAGTGGACAGGTAGCTCAGAGTTGAGCACACATGCAGGGATGCCAAACTGCTCCAGGAACAGTTTGAGTCTGTAGCATCTGTCCACGGCCGCCACGAACAGCAGCGTCTTGCCCTGAACCAGCCGCAGCCTCAGCAGCGTGTAGATGAGCAGGAACTTGTCCTCCTCCTCACACTTGATGCTGTACTGCTGCAGCTGGCTGCTGTCGGGCAGCTGAGAGCCCTGAAGCTTCAGGATCACCTGAGGAGACACAGATCCACGACTCAACGAGGCGTCCTGAGCAACAACTTCACTGATTTAAGACCATGAATGTGAGGATGTGAGGATGAAGTTACAGGGTTGTGTAACAGCAGCTCCTTCAGGGCCTGAACGTCCTCGGTGAGAGTCGCAGACATCAGGAACGACTGGTAGATTTTCGGCAGATGGCTGTTTAAAGAACAGAAAGTTTCCACAGAATGAAGTTTAGATTCAGAAGAAACGTTGCTGTTGTTTTCTACATGAAACCAAATTAAAAAGCATCAAACTGCAGCTCTGTGATGAGTTTCAGACCCTTTCAGCTCATCACTGCTTTTACAGAACGTTTAAAGTCTCGTTTCTCTCCTCAAACAGCAGCAGCTGTTTTCAGCAAATAAGCTTTAATAAACCAACTGAACATAATCTGCCCGGCAACAAACAGACAGACAGACAGACACAGTCGGACAAAAAGGAGCTAAAGAGAAGATTAATGTTGGAAATTATTATACTGAGTGATCAGAAAACTCACTGAACTCTTTTAATTTATTTGACTCTTCTGCCCCCCAGTGGAGAAAAGTTACAAGCCTTTTTTTCTGCAAATATTTCTTCGTCACATCTTTGAAAACTATCAGCTGCTTCGTTGTTTCTTCCTCTGAACTCAAATTTACACATTTTATGAGCCGATATTTCAATTTTAATTAACAAGAATCACTTAAATCTGAAAGATCACAAATCAATGAACAGGAATAATTTGACTGTTTGTTTTATTATAAAATATTTCCATCTTTTCAGATTCTAAAAAACCTTCATGTGAAACCAGTAAAATCCTCATGTCCCCTCTCATGCTGTAACCCATATATGTCAAACTCAGGCCAAAGTATAATTACAACGGAGGCCAAATCTGGCCCACGTAGTAATTATATTTGGTCCGCGAGATAATTTCAAGTGTCTATTAGAGCTGGCCCACTAGTATGTATATATTGCATTCACCGTTAATGCTACAAATCCCAGAATGCTTTGCTAATTCGTTGGCGCCTCAATCAAGACCCTCAAGTGCCTTGTGTTGACATTCATTAGCAACCTCATGATAACAGTCACCTCAGGCAAATTTAATCCACCCTCCCAAAATATTTTGAGTTGAGTTTTCTTCATGCACTTTTTCTTGCTACTGCAAAGCAACGACTGTTAATAGTTGAATAGTTTAATTTTCACTGAAGAAATTTTTTTTTGGTTTCGTTGTTGGCCTGTGAAAACGGGTTTACACTGAAAATAAACTTGAAAGGCTACAGATAGAGAAAGGCATAAGAATTTATTTTATTTCATTTTATTTATTTAAATAACAATAAGAAACAAATGCCACTGATGTGCTTTTTTAATTTGAAATTTGATTTATCATGCATTTATAATATAAAGCTTTTCTTGTTTTAAATTCAATGTTAAAGCAACTTAAGTTTGTTTCCATATGACAAAAGTTTATTATATATCTGTAGAGAAGAAAAAACATGCTCAATTTTGTTTAATATTTCAATAAATATCTAGTCTGGACCGAATTTTGTCCCAGTTTTTCAGTTTGGCCCATTGCTTATTTGAGTTTGACACCGCTGCTTTAACCCGTGAAAGAAGCCACAAACAGACTTGACCTGAGATGGTGAGACGATGAGACGACAATCTGCTGAATAACTGATCTGATATCAAACTGTCTGCAGCTGCCTGAACGTGAACTCGTCTGATTCTCACCACAACAAGTTCTTCAGGTCGGCCTCGAAGCCAAAAGAGAAGAGCAGGTCGGCCTCGTCCACCACCAGCATCTCCAGGGACGAATGCAGGACCAGGTTCTGAGCGTTGAGGTGAGCGAGCACGCGGGACGGCGTCCCCACGACCACGTCGGGCTTCTCCATCAGGATCGGCCTGTTCGAACAAACCAGACACCGTCAGCGACACCCGACTGCGGCGAAGAAATCTGAGATTTACTGACCGACAGAAACTGACCTCTGCGCTGACAGGTCGGCCTTCCCGGAGATGTCGGCGACCCGGACGTCCCTCGAGCAGAACGCCGTCAGCTGTCGGATCATAGCCTGGACCTGCTGACCCAGCTCTTTGGTTGGTACCAGAACCAGAGCTCTCACATCCTGCTCACGAACGCTCTGAGGACACGAGACGACGAACACGTCAGCGAGTCAGGAGTTTCACACATGGATGTTTTCATAAGTTTGAGTCTCGTGGAGACAAAATGTAGTTTGGAAACTCCTGAAGTTCATGAACTCATCACACACAGTTTACAGCTTCAGATCAAACTCACTTCCCTGTGAAGTCACTTCTGTTCTTATCTCACCTGTTTGGAGTCCAGGATGCGCTGGATGACAGGTACGGCGTACGCAGCCGTCTTCCCAGATCCGGTTCGAGCTCGAGCCAGAAGGTCTTTCCCCTCCAGAGCCAAAGGGATGGCCTTCTCCTGGATCAGGGTGGGCTGGGACCAACCCAGATCTGCGACCGCCTGAACCAGGAATACAAACAAGAACTGATGTCACGGAGCAGAACCAGCTGTTTCAGATGATGTGAAGGTTTAATCAAGACGAGTTTCATCAGAAGAACCCAAACTATCATCTTATCATAAGTTCTTTTTTTATTCTAGTTTAACCAAATATTAAATTACATTCAGATAAAAGGTTAACAAAGTTCAATCCTTTTTTGTTTATTATTTTCCAGCATGTATCACCTGTCAGACTGAGTGACAGATGTCTCAAACTTTCATCCCAGGAGCAGATTTAACGAGAGATTTCAATGTTAATGATTAATTTCTTCTGCTTTCACACTTTGAAAAACAGAACATATAACTGTAGTTGATGTAAATTTGTGTTTTCTTTTTAATGTGCGGTGAACAAATATAAATAAAAACATTTCGTGCCTCTTTGCCTGCTGGACTCTCTGTTTTCCACCGCAGTTTGTCTTCAGTTATCAAAAATAAAACATTAAATACAGTTAAAGTAATACCGTTACATCTGAAACCACGTTACGACTTAAAAAAGAACAAAGTAACTGTTTTTCAGTCGTTAAACGTGTTTCTTCACGTTACATCTGTAACGTCATTACTTTACAGCACCATGCTAACAGGTTAGCCGAGCTGCTTCGGTGTTTATTTCCGGTTTTATTTCGCGTCGCTTCGGTTTTTAATCTCCAGCTGTTTTTCAAAAGTTTCATAAAGACTTTAAACAGGTTTTCTGAAGGTTTGTTACCTTTAAAAGACGGTCGTCTAAACCCATTTCATGAAACTGCAGCCTTTCAGAAGCCATCTCTCCTCCTCACAGCGCACACGTGCGTCGCAGGATTATTACGTCACGTTGCATTCAAGCACGTTCTGCCAATCTGCGTGTTTCCCAACTTTTCTTTTCTTTTCTTTTCTTTTCTTTTTGCTCTTTAACTTGTTTTCCTCTTTATGTTGCGGACATGAGATTCAAGACGCTTATTATTATCACTTTTATTATTATTATTATAACTGTTGTTATTGTTGTTTTTATTGTTATTATTGTTGTGGTTGTTGTTTTTATTGTTGTTTAATATTATTAAGTTACAGTCGAATATGTATTTTTATTTTTATTTATTTTTGGAAATTTAGAGAAGTACAATGTTTATTTAATAGGAAGGAAGCAGCCTAATGACACATTTATATTTATATTTATATTTATATTTATATTTATACCTGTATTTATTTAGTACCTTTTTATTCTTTAGTTGTGTATATTACATATCCCTGTTTCTCTTTGCTGCTGTGGCAAATAAATTTCCCCATTGTGGGATTAATAAAGTAAAATCTAATGGAATCGAAGGGAAATATGCACGTAAAGTACAAGTACACTGACTGTGTACCTGAGTAAAGTACATGAGTAAATACAGGCTACAGGTAATATTCCTCCACAGCTGACTGGACCTGGTGAAATCCCTTTTGTCCTCTTTTTTTTGTTATTTTCCCTAATTCGACCAGCAGGTGGCGACAAACGTCAAACTGAAACCACAACGTCACAAAAACCATCATTAAACAATTAAATATAAAAATAACAGAAGAACCGAACCGCGGCTCACGTGAAGCGGTGCAGCTCTCCACGCTGCTCAGGTGAACACGGCGCAGGTGTCGCTTCGAAGCGCGAGCAGTCATGTGTCCTCGCGCGGACTTGTTGAGAAGAGGGTGAAGCGGCGGGTGGAGGTGAAGATGTCTGGTGGATGTTCAGCAGCAGCAGCAGCAGCAGCAGCAGCATCCATCCCTCCTCCAACAGCAAATAAATGAGTCAACATGGCCGCGGAACAGCTCGTCCTGTAGCCTCACCGACACGCGGAATAAAACCCAACACAGGTAAATCAAACGCACGCGGAGGTTTGATGGAGAAAATGTGGAGTCTGAGCGTTTTTATTTCATATTTGAGAGGATTGTCGCCTCAGTCAGAGAGAAACATCCAGACTTGTGTCCACCAAAATAAAGCTACAGGTAAATATTTGTTATATAAACCAAATCAATGGTCATTTTAATTGATTCAGGCTGTAATTTTTCCCTCAAACGCCTCTTTTTTATTCTCTTTCATTCCGGTCTGGTGATTGTTTTGTTATTATTCACCGCTTTAATATTTAATGAGAGGAGTCGACCCTCCCATCCGGCTCTCTGTCTTCCAGATTAAATGGCGTTCATGTCCCGGTTCTCTCGGTCCCGGAGCAGCTCCAGGTCTCCGAACCGAAAGGACTCCGAGCGCGTCTCCCCGAACCTGACGGTGTCCGAGCTGGAGAGGCTGCTGTGCACCGGCAAGACGGCCTGCAACCACGCAGACGAAGTGTGGCCGCGGCTCTACATCGGAGACCAGTGAGTCTGCATGAGTTTGCATGAGTTTACATCAGTTTACATCAGTTTGCATGAACGTGGATCTCATGCAACCAAAACACTTCACGAACATCTCAGGATCAACTAATGTAGGTTTGTTGTTTATCACATATTTACCATAAAAAAATGCACAAACAACAGGTTGCATTTTGTATCTTTTTTAATGTATTTATCTGTTTATCATAAACAAAGATTTCTTTTTTATTGCTTGGATCGAGTCACCTTACAGTAAAAGTTACAAAAGAGACCAGAAATGCTGTAATTTGTTTAATCCAAGTGCACAAAATGAAACTGAACCTGTTCACTGTGCGTCCTTTTACACCGATGTAGAAAAACAACCTCCTTCACTGAAGCTGTCGCACCTTCAGGCCTCTCAGTGACATAAAAAAGAGGAAGATTTCTGTGCATCGTCTGCAGAAAAGTCAGGATTTCCAATTTTTTGTTGTGTCCAGTAAAGACATCAGATTCTGACTCACTTGCACTAAATCTTTCATTCAGATCATCGAGGAAAGAAAACATGTCGTCGCTGTTTTTATGCAGTTTGTGCAGTTTTGCAGATGTGGACGTAGCTCGTAATCTGTGAGGCATTCAAGATCTTGTGTTATGTTTCATGTTTTGACCACAGTGTGTAAATATGTGGAGAATGGAGGTTAAATCCAGAGAGTTTCTGTGTTTGAGTCTGATTTTGAATGAATTTAAATGTTTTCTGTGTATAAAAGCATAAAAAACTGATCTCCAGTCTGTTCTGCTGACTGTGCAAACCCGTTGGATCAGGCTGAGATTTTCTCCTCCCCTCTGCAGAGACATTGCATCAGATCGTCGCGAGCTGGCCAAACTCGGCATCACCCACATCCTCAACTGCGCCCAGAGCAAATGGCGCGGCGGGGCCGAGTACTACGCCGGCATGAACATCACCTACCACGGCATCGAGGCCCACGACTCCCCGACCTTCGACATGAGCGTCAACTTCTATCCTGCTGCTGAGTTCATCCACAAAGCCCTCACGAGCGGAGGTCAGATCCTGCAGCCACTTCCTGCAGATTAGACAACAATAACATGAATGCATTGATCCTTTTACTGATATCAGAACCAGCTGATCAGTTTTGTTTCAGAGCTGCTCAGCTGGTTCTGATGTTAAAATAAGGAGAAACTCGTGTTGCATCAGTTCGTTCATTAAAAAGCATTGAATTTGTGATGATATTAACAGTTTGAAGACTGAACATGTGAGGAAATCGTTCTGTGGTTAAAGATAAAAAGTCAGTTTGTTTTTGCACAAATAAAAACTTCTTTCATGAAAACTGAGGAATAAAAAGTAAAAACAGACTTAAAAAGGACATTTTATTTGATATCATAGATGTAAAAACCTGACTAGTATTTTGATTTTATTCAATACTTCTTTGCAAAATTTGATTTTTTCACCACCAGGGGGCAGCAGAACCCAGATGTGAACACAACAATAACACATTGATTTCTAAGTTGATACAATGAACTTTTCATAAC
>JAQMCX010000027.1:11853296-11868785 GCA_029814765.1 Acanthurus leucopareius | reverse complement strand
CTACCTTCGACATGAGCGTAAACTTCTATCCTGCTGCTGAGTTAATCCACAAAGCCCTGACGAGCGGAGGTCAGATCCTGCAGCTGCTTCCTGCAGATTATACAACAATAACATGAATGCATTGATCCTTTTACTGATATCAGAGCTGCTGAAGTGATCAGTTTTGTTTCAGAGCTGCTCAGCTGGTTATGATGTTAAAATAAGGAGAAACTCGTGTTGCATCAGTTCGTTCATTAATAAGCATTGAATTTGTGGTGATATTAACAGTTTGAACACTGAACATGTGAGGAAATCGTTCTGTGTTTGAAGATAAAGTCAGTTTGTGTTTTTGCACAAATAAAAACTTCTTTCATGAAAACTGAAGAATAAAAAGTAAAACAGACATAAAAAGGACATTTTATTTGATATTATAGATGTAAAAACCTTTAGTATTTTGATTTTATTCAATACTTCTTTGCAAAACGTTTAACTTAAATCTGCAGTGTTTGATTTTTTCACCACCAGGGGGCAGCAGAAACCAGATGTGAATACAACAATAACATCACTTTCTAAGTTGATACAGTGAACTTTTTCATAACAAACAGTTATTTATTTTTCATTCAGCTCCTTTTCAGCAGCTTCAGGAAAATGTTTGACTCTTTAGCTTTTGTTTTTTTTGCTCTCTGACAGTGTTTCTGTGCCATTTAAAGCTGAGTAGGTTGTGAAAAGTCGGTTTATATTACATTTTAGAGCTGATAGCATCAAACAGAGCAGCTGACAGCTCAACACTGAGATAAAACTCACTGTGAAGATGAGAAAAAGCTGCAGATTCAGCTGGTTTTTCTCAAAAATCTTTATTAAAGCTGCTTCGATTTAGTGAAGAAGTTATAGCGATGTAAATTTTATATGTATGTGTGTGTGTGTGTGTGTGTGTGTGTGCAGGAAAGGTGCTGGTCCACTGCACGGTGGGCGTCAGCCGCTCAGCCACTCTGGTTCTCGCCTACCTGATGATCCGGCAGAACCTGACGCTGGTGGAGGCCATCAGGACGGTGAAGGACCACCGCGGCGTCACCCCCAACCGAGGCTTCCTGCGCCAGCTCAACGGGCTGGACGGCATCCTGAGGGAGAGCCGCAAGACGTCACCGCAGAGCTGAACACACACACACACACACACACACACACACACACACACACACACACACACACACACACACACACAGGGAGGTAAAGGGACCAACCTGCAGGTTTGTGACACTTTGTTTCTGTAGCAGCTGATAACAGAGTTTAAATAATATCAGTATTTTCAGACGCGATTCAGTTATTTTTACATTATTTATTTTATTTTGTTGTTATTTTGTGTTTGAGCCTCTGAATCATCATGAAAACTTGATGTCAAACTCTCCAAACAAACTCACATCCACAAACATGGAGGAACTACACGCATGTTAAACGTCAGGGGAAACTTTTAGCATCACAACGATCAATTTAAATAAAGTTTAGCCAGTTTTATTGCTCATAAATTTCCTGAAAAGAGTTTATAAGACGACACCTTTAATCCTTAAACTGTCAGGATGAAATTTTAGTCTAAACATTTGCTTTTTTTAGGAAAATACTGAAGAGTTTAACCTCTTCAGGCCTCTAAAAACTAAAAAATAACATATTTTGGGCCTCAGAGGGTCAAAGTCAGATAACTGCAGCTAACATGTGCCAGAGAAAAGACTTTCTCTCCCCTTTAATGATGTTTTTTTCTACAAAACACAATCAAAAAGGGTCAAACTGGCCAAAAATCATCAATGCAAATACATTTAAAATCAAAACAAATCTCAGAAGTCTTGGTCAAACTGCTTAAAGCTGAAAAACTCACTGCTGCCACTTTTTAAAACCAAACTTCAGACCATTCCTCCCGAACCTGATGCTTTACTGCTGCAGCAAACATGCAAAACTGCAAAAATCAAAGCTTTAGGTACCAGAAACAAATCAGTGTTTGTTTGTTAACTAGAGGAATTAAATCAAATTATGTTTTTTACTTGTTTCAGAGAGATTTCAGATTAAATCAGATAAAATTACTTTCATCCTGTTTCTCCTTTAGCAGAGATCATCAGGAGTTTCCAAACAACCAGCCTGGAGATTAAAGTCCGAGGGGCCCCTGTGCTGATTTTTTTGTGGGGCCCTGAATTTATCGCATCCAGCCCTGAACACGCAACAGCTGTTCTGTCTTTTATAATCCAAACAGATGTTTAATCTGTGATAAAAACCCTCAGATAAAAGATTTTCTGGGTCGTAATTTAAATATTTTCTGATCTTTTACATTCAGCAAGTGTCATTAAGTTCTCTGAACGACTCACGAACTCGTCGTAGCCGAAGTCGAAACCAGCGCAGTTATGTAGCCTGAAGATTCAAGTATTACAGTTTGTCTCAGTTTGCACACAAAATAACATCTGTAACACGGTTAAAAAAAAAAAGGAAGTGTGCAAAACATCGTTCTTTGTTTTCGTGCATTTTTTAAACTCAGTGTTCTTCAGATTCTCACCGTTCTTCTGCACTTTTGCATTAAAAAAACATGTGATGATCTGAAATTCATCCGTAAAATCCAGCAGTGTTCATCATGAAATTACAGGATCTGTGACGGACACAAAAATTCAACAAGTGTCCTCAGGGGGCGCCAGAGAGCTGAGATCTGTTCTCATTAATTCTTCTGTCTGTTGGGAATAAACGTCCAATAATCCTGAGAAATCTTACAAAAAGATGCTGCAGAAATTGACTGAAAATCGTCACATTTTTAAGTTTTCTTCAGAGTCAAAGTGATGCAGCGACAGACGTTTGTACGTTTTAACAGCAGCTGCTAAAAGCGAATTCGGCATATTTTTTTATGTACGTTAAAAAACAAAACTAGGCTTTAAAAAATGAGAAAATCAGGACTAAACCTGCAGCTGATGTTACACCAACACACTGGATGTTAGCATGTTTTTATATATCAGATTAGCAAAAACATTTAGGCTACATTTTAGGTGAGACGTTGCACTGAGACGACTTTTGTACGAGCAGCTTTTTCCTGCAGAAATAAACTCAGAAATCCACTTTATGATACTTGGATGCTAAAAAAAATTTACAGGACGAGCAGTGAGTTCGCAGAATAACTGAAAACTGATACAAATACATTAAAATCCCTTCACCTCCTGTAGAGACATAACGTCAGTCTGTCTATGGTGCTTTAGACTCAACGTTGTACTCTTGCGAGGTAACTGAACAACTTCCTGTCTGGTGTTTCAACATTACGGTGACTGTTAGCTGTCTACGGTATTATTCTTAGTGATGTTTTATATGCCAGCACAAGGCGCGTTCAGAGTAGACAAGCAGTGGAAATCAACACCGCAAATGTGCCATTGCAAAAAGCTACCGACTGCCCGGATGAGCGGAGAGTTCCCAGCATTCATAGCTGCTCAGGACTCTCACAAAGTCCGCCGTTTGTTCTCGGTGTCCGGTGAGGCCTCGTGTTCTCATGCTAGTGAACAATAGAAGATCCGATGCTGAAGTTTAAACCAGCTTTTCAGATACTCTTCTTCGTGTGTGTGTTATTAATGATTACCTCAAGTATTGACCGTATTTCGTGTGACTCGTGGTCTTCGTGCTGTTTCGAGGTGAAGAGCTGAGCAGAAACGTGTAAATAAAAAACTGGTTCGTGTCTTTGTGTCGTGAAGATTAAAGAGTATATTTTATTTTTTGTTTTTTTTTTGAAAATGTGCTCACCGGCTTTTCCTGCCGAGAGTTCAACAAAACATCAAAACACCTTTTTCATTGGTCGGATCAACACCACCGAGTGTGTCACAGGAAGTATGGAGCTGAGACAGGAGGCCGTTAGCTTAACTTAGCTTAGCTCAGCTCAGAACTCATTTTTATATTATTGTTTGTTTACAAATTAAACAAACAGGATGTAATCAGATTATTAAACTTTTTGTTCTTCTTATTTTAAAGAAGTTTGTCTTTAAGGTCGAAGCTGCGATGGATTGACAATAATTTTTGAAACATCAGTTCTTGCAGATTTTATCAACTGAAGCTAAAATGCTAACTAATGCTAACTCTGTCAGAAGGTCACATTAGGCGCCAATAAATGTTAGGAGTAAATGTTCCTGCAGACAAAGGAAACTTTACGTTTCTGTTTGATTAAATTTAGGAACAAAAAAACCACCTGGCTGAGGTTTGATAACAACATTTTGGCTTTAAATAACTTGTTTTGTTCTGTTTGCTTGAAACCAAACTGACATCATGTTAGAAATACCTGGTTTTGTCAGCTGAGATGGGAACGTATCTTTGGCCTGACTTTCTGGTTTCAAACAGTTGTTGTTGCTGAAATGTGACTTAAAACAAATTGATAACAGGTGGTCGAGTTTCTCTTTGCTTCGTGTCTTTGAGCAAACAGCCTTCGTACTTCCTGCGCTGACATGAAGGTGGCGTTGATCTTCTCATCCGACTGTCACCAAGAATTGAAATAATTTCCTAGGATGTCGACATGTTCCTTTAAAGAGTTTTTTGTAATGTGACCTTGAAGCAAAACAAAGACATCTTGTTCCTTTCTGTGTTAAATTGGTTCCTTCTTTCATCCCGACTGGCTCCTTTGGGACGAACAGTCGATCAAAACTTGTTTTCAAAAGATAACAGATGTTTAAATCAGCTTTTTTTTGTGGAGAATTTGGTTTAAACTAAGAAGAACGACATTTCTCCTAAAGTCCAGAATCAACCTGTTAAAACTCTCCTATAGTTGCATTCAGTGTCGGTAAAACGGAGACTTTCTTTGCTACAAATCTCCCGTAAAACACGGAATCTGCCACAAACTCTTTCAAAATAAAACACCCTCGATGGATATTTTCTGTCCCACAGTTCTCATCTTTACCTTTGCTGTATTGGATCTGTATGTTTTGTATTTGTGGTTTTTCTGTGCTGTGATTGGTCGCCGGTCTCGATACCTGTTTATATCCTGGTAAAAATCTTTGTTTTCTTACATAAAACTTTCTATTGAAAAAACTTGAATTCTTTTATTTAGTTTATTTTTGTATCACTCTCTGAGGCTCGTTGAAGGAGATGTTGATGCCTTAATCTGTGTACTCGTATGCTTTTCAGACTTTGGTTTCTATGTTTTTATCGTGAAGAACACTGAGCATTGATGACTTTGATAATTTCTGTACTTAATCAGAAATAAAAAAAATTTCTCTCAGTGCTGTTTTACTGTATTTTCTACCAATCAGAGGCAGATTTAGTCATTTAGCTCCTGAGATATTTAGTTTCTACTTGATAAAATCTTGTTTTTGAATCATTTCATTTTTCTGGTTTTCATTTTAAACTCAGCATGTCAGCAGATGAGCTTTCAAACACATTAAATCACACATCTGTCACGTTGCCACAGACTGTTGCGTAATTGCGGGGCCGGCCGCTCCCTCCTGTCCTGCAGAAACACATTTCCCGCCGTTTGCGTCACCTGATCTCCCCGCCCCCTCGCTCACCTGCAATGTTGCACATCTGGTTCAAACGTCTCAAAGTCTGTTGTTTTATTTTGTTTTTGGTTAAACAGGTTTTTTGACGTGATGCCTGAAACAAACTGAAGAGACTGACATGTTTTGTTCTGCGACAGAAAACACAGCAGTAAATTCTTCTTTAAAGCTGAATGAGACGAAACCAATAAGTGTAAATGTCTCAGTTTCGGACGTCCATCCAAGGACGGGGGTCGCAAATTAGCCGTAGCTATAAACCTGCATGCACTGCATCAGCTTCGCATGTTTTTTATGCAGCAACATTTTCATGCATTTGGTTCTATCAAATAAACGAGCAAATCTGTAAATATTAGAGCTGATTTTCTGCAATAATCCAAATGAGAAATGGAAAAAGGGCGATGCTAACTCTCAGGTAGCCTGCATGGATTTGCAGTTTCTCTATTTCCTGTTAATTTATATCCACCTGAACTTTGCAGCCTGTTTTTTTTCCGCCTGCCTGAACCTGCCTGTCTGTTTCCTGCTTTGATGATTCTTCGCCTGGTTGGAAAAGTCAAGAATTTTGTGCAAAATGTCTCAGAAATGAACAGACAGATGCAGCTTCGTCTCAGTTTGCTCTTCGTTCAGACGTTTTTCTCACTCAAACACGGATGTGCATGTTTGGGTTCAGTTTGATCCCACTGACATTAAAAAAGCTGTGATGTGTTTTATTAATAATTACACTCAAATACAAAATATCCATAAAACAAAAGGTGGGTGTTTTTTTTAATAAGAGGACGCACATGAAGGAAGCTTTCAAATAGATTTATTTTTAAAAATAACTATTTTTTTATTCCATTTTTTTTAACATAAATGTGTTTCTGTGAGAACAGATTAGAAGGTTCAAAAATATTCCACAACAAATATCAAATCAGGACACAAAGGTTTTCAGAGGAGGATTTTTTTCCAGCGATGCTGCAGAAACTCAGCATGTCAGAGATTCTCTGGATGAAAAAGATGAAGGAAACATCTGACAGGCTAAACTCTGTCACATGATTAAAGTTGCCCACATTCGGCGATGACGACCTTGGCTGTAGGGGTGCCTTCCCCTGAGCCCTTCTCCTCAATTTTGTCGACAACATCACTTCCCTCCACGACGCTGCCGAACACCACGTGCTTCCCGTCCAGCCTGATGAGAACAGGAGTCGTTTAGTGTGTGAGGCGAATGAATGAAACGAGCTGAAACTGCTGATGAGACCCTGAATGCAGCAGCAGACGGGTCGGACTGGGACTCACCACTTAGTTATAGCCGTGCAGATGAAGAACTGGGAGCCGTTGGTGTTGGGCCCAGCGTTCGCCATGGACAGGAGGCCTTTTTTTGTGTGCTTCAGCTGGAAGTTCTCATCAGCAAACTTCTCCCCGTAGATGGATTTACCTCCAGTCCCATTGTGCTTGGTGAAGTCGCCACCCTGCAGGATGAAGTTAACACAGCAAATGTGGCAACGGAATGAAATAAAAAGCATTAATAAGTGTTGAACCTGAACTTGTTACGATAAATCAGAACGAAAATGTCACCTGGCACATGAAGTCAGGGATGATACGGTGAAACAAGGAGCCTTTGTAACCAAAACCTTTCTCTCCGGTGCACAAAGCACGGAAATTCTCTGTTAAAAAAAAGAAAGAACAGAAGGGGAGAACACCCTGTCACTTTATTAAATGTTTTTAAATCAGCTGGTATATTAAAATAAATTATAGACTCACATCACGAGTCACTGAGCACTAAAACTGCTGCTTTCTGTCTCTTTGAGGTCGTTTGCTTCTCTTCATTTTGCAGCTAAACTCTAAAGTTTTAGGATTTACTTGCAGGCCAAATTTATAAGTGCATTCTAAACAAGCAAAGAGCTTCATGAGACTGCGGTTTGGACGCCTGCTGCAGAAAATATGACGACCAAAGTGCAGAAACAGCAAAAACAGCAGAGGCTGCATGATGGAGAAGCTCCTGAACACACCGTGGAGGTATGTTGGTCTTTTGGAGTATAAATGAGTTGGTTTGATGATCAGCAGCTGTGTGGAACAAGATGCTGGTCAGTCAGTCAGCGTTGCATCGTGCAGGCTGACATGTTGGGAGCTGCAGCGGAGCGACGCATCGCAACAAGCAAACAAGACGACTGCGTGTGTGTCTGTAACTGGTTTTTCAGGCTCCCGCTGTCTGCCTCACCCACAGCCTCACCCCGCTGAGGGTGGATGGGGGATGCACACTTTTCCAGACAGACATGAATCTTTTTTTTTTGGTGTGAAAAAAGTCCGAGCAGCCTCATGTGAATGCAGCTGCATGCAGCAAACTTGCAGAGTTCCCTCATCAGAGCTCACATACCTGCAGTCTTTGGGACCACATCTGCCCGCAGCTGCAAAACACAAACATGGACTCTTGCAAATCACACAGATGGATGCAAAAGATTTTCTGAACTTTAAAAAAATGAAGTTAAGTAGAAAAAAGGGGTTTTTTTACCTCCATGACGATCCTTCCAGCAGATTTGCCATCAATCGTGATGTCGAAATAAACTCGAGGATTCGCCATGATGATAAACTGAATCTAATATGATTATGATGGAAAAACACACTTGAATGAATCTTTGACAGTGTGTCAGACACACTCTGTCAGCCCAGCTCTGTTTATATGTGAGTGTGCGCTGGTTGCCAGCAGCCAATCACAGCCCGGTTGTTCTAAAAAAGGTGCGAGAATGAACCAATAGGAGTGAAGATGGGCGTGTTTGAGCTGTGGGCTCATGGGATGTGTCAGTGGGCGGAGCAACGAGCGGGCGGACAGGTTTCTGTTGTGACTGATGTGAAATCGGTCGTGTACAAACGTGTTCGATCCATTTCAAGACAAAGTGTCCTGACAGAGAGCGTTCTGTTTTTTTAAAGGCCGTCTTCTCTGTGTGGTGTATTTTTAAAACAGTTAGTTTCCTCTGATGGATAATCTCACCTGACACGGTGACAGCATGCAAATCCAAAACAGTCACTCAGTTACTCAGTTACTTAGTTACACTGGGCCACATTCAGGGAAGGAGGAAGGAGATTTAAGTCAAAACATAAGTATCACAATGTGACTCTGATCTGTTACAAACGTCCTGCGTTCAAAATCTCTATTTCAGAAACGTAAATAAGTTTAATCAGCTGAAACTCGGAGTGTGAAAAAGTAAGTTTGTGTTTTTTAAAAAGTCAAACGTTCTTGTTTGAGGCTTCGTTATGATAGAAGTGAACGAGAAAAACCTTCAAACTCATTTATCATCAGCCTTTTCATGCACATTCACTCATTCATGCATGAAGAAACTTCATTCAAACTGACACTTTAATTCTAATTAATTAAACTGTCTTAACTTTTTAATTCATTCTGATGAAGTTCACGTCTGTAACTTCAACACTGGTTTTCTCACTTCTTAACTTCTGCAGGCACCAAGTCTGTAACCGCTCATGTGATTGTAAAAAAGCAAACAAATGTGACCACAGTGAGTGTCTGAGCAGAGGAGCGCCCCCCTGTGGAGGGCTGAAGACACTGCAAGAACATCACATCACAGAGGATACTGAGATCATAAAGAAGCCTGAAGGAAACAATCACAGCTCAACTGAAACTTCTCCTTCAACTCAATAAAGGATGAAAATATAACAGAAGATGAGCAAGAAAATGACCCAAAGGCTGAAAATGCCTTTTTTTGTCTTTTGCTAATAATGGTATTAATTCAGATTAATTATGTCTGCTTTTAAATGCAGGTCTTGGGTTTATTTCCTCTGTCTGATATCAGGATTTCTAGTGAAGTAATAGATCTGATTACTTCTCCCACCGCTGCAAAAACAGTATGAAAAACAGTATTTTCCTTAGTTAATACCTGTACTGACCTCTAGTGGTAAAACATGCCCATTGCAAAATTAAATATTTAAACCTTATTGTTTGATCACTTGATAAACACATTAGCTTGTTTGATCCTGTTGGTATAAATGAAATTTTAATCACTGGGCTGAAAGAAACACTTGAACAAGAAGCAAACAGCGAATCAGAGGACAAACACACTGAGAGCTTTCGAGTTATTTTATTTACACAATCACCATCATTTTATTCTGAGTTTGTTAACAAATGTGTTCCTGTGAGAACAGATTAGAAGGTACAAAATATTACACAACAAATATCAAAACAGGAGACGGAGGTTTGCAGAGGAGGAAACGGTTCACGGGGAGTTTTTCTAGCGACGCTGCAGAAACTCAGCAGGTCAGAGGTTCTCAGGACGGACGAGGGAGGAAACATCTGACAGGTGAACGGGCCGAACTGAAGGAGCTTTGTCGATCTATTTTAGTTCCCCACAGTCGGCGATGACGACCTTGGCTTTAGGAGTGCCGCTCTTTGTGCCCTGCTTCTCGATCGCCTTGACAACATCAATTCCCTCCACAACGCTGCCAAACACCACGTGCTTCCCGTTGAGCCTGGAGACGAAAGGAGCCGATTAGTATGTGAGACGAAGGACCGAAACGAGCTGAAACTGCTGATGAAACCCTGAATGCAGCAGCAGCAGCAGCAGCAGCAGCAGACGGGTCAGACTGGGACTCACCAGTCAGTGGAGGCTGTGCAGATGAAGAACTGGGACCCGTTGGTGTTGGGCCCAGCGTTCGCCATGGACAGCGTTCCCATGCCCATGTGCTTCAGCTGGAAGTTCTCATCAGCAAACTTCTCCCCGTAGATGGATTTACCTCCAGTTCCATTGTGGTTGGTGAAGTCGCCACCCTGCAGGATGAAGTTAACAAAGCAAATGTGAAAACAGAATGAAATAAAAAGCATTAATAAGTGTTGAACCTGAACTTGTGAGACGATGAAACGGGATAAAAATGTCACCTGGCACATGAACTTCGGGATGACACGGTGAAACGAGGAGCCTTTGAAACCAAAACCTTTCTCTCCGGTGCACAAAGCACGGAAATTCTCTGCAAAAGAAACATTTTTACTTCATTTAATATATTTAAACCAAATGCAACTGACTTGACTTCAGATATAAAAACAAATCACAGATGCACATCAGCAGTAACAAGCGTTGTTAATGTTAATGCAGCAGAAGCAGGAGGGTCAAACACAAACTCTGAGGTCTCTGAACAGGCTGATCAATACTTCAACTTATTCTTTTGCATCAGTAACTTTCCTCTGCCTCTGCACCCGTCACGCTGCCCTGCAGACTCAGTGAATTAAAGCTGCTGGCATGAACCTGCTCTGAGACGCCGAGGTCCTGGGAACAGTCACACAAAGGCCCAGAACTCTCCTGCACAGCGCCGACACGATCCTGCACCTCTTTACGGCTGCAGTTTTGCATCGTTTGTAGCCACTATCAGGGTCTCTGTGGTCGTGTTTTGTGTCTTTAAGGTTTTTTGCAACCTGTGATTAATAAAAAACTGAGTCATGTTTGCAGCAGATCCACACTGACTCTCCTCTGCACAGATTATAACACTTAACACCTCAGCACTTCGTACATGACGCCCCCCTCGGCTCCCTGACCCCTTTAAGACCCCTCGACATGAGAAGAAGCTCTCTCGTCCGTTGGATCTGACTCTTGGACTCATGTCGGGGTTTTTTTTTTGAGTTTGAGACTCCTTTAGAGGATGTAATTATATTGCAGAAACAGCCACTTCAGAGACCTCCGCATGCACAAAGGAAGCATATCAGCCATTTTTTCTGCACCCACTTAGTACAAATGAGGTCATAGCTAACAATGGCTATGTGGGACAAAACTACAGTCAGTCAGTGTTGCATCATGCAGGTTTAATTATAAGTTTTATAAAGATTGTTGGACAAAACAGTCGATGCTTTGCTGTCAACCGCTGCCAGCTGCTGAAAAACCAGGACATTTCAAATGAACAAATGTTCCTTTCCTTCCTCTTCAACATATCCCTCTTATCATCAGTCACAGCAGTGGTAGCACCCTTTGTGTAATTATTTACACTCACTTTAAGCTCCGCAACCGGCTATTTAGGCTCTCTGATCGATGCCTTCAAGCCTCGACCCATATTCAGAATAAACTCCCAGCTGAGGATTAATGGCGATGCATAGTTTCCCAACCAAACATAAACCCATTTTGGGTGTGTGGAAAAAGCCGGAGCAGCTGCTCTGCAGTTAATGTTGCATGCACTGAGGATTCAAGGCTTTCTGCTTATGGTAAAAGCTTGTGTACCTGCAGTCTTTGGGACCACATCAGCACGGAGCTGCAAACAACAGACATTTCAATTAGTGAAAAAGGAAAAAAACAAAAGCTGATGCACAGACAGGAGTCCTGAGAAAGAGACACGATCGACTAAACCTTCGAAAGAGAAAAGACTAAAATGTCTGGAGCCTCAAATCTGCAACAACAATGTGAAAAACTGCTTGTTTCAACAACTTTTATATTAACTCGGCTGATAAAATCATGAGCAGATTTGTCATCCACAACGTTTTGTGTTCAGAGCTGCAACTTTACTTTCAATATCTGTTAATCATACATTATCTATTAATAAATAGTTGCTGTAAAATGTCAGAAAATAGTGAATTCTGTTTATATTAACAACATAAAGCAAAAATCTGGCTGATTCAAACAGTCAAAAACCTCAAAGATAATAAGTTTATTATCATATATGACAAGATAAAGCCAGATTTGGCCATTTTACTTAAAATATGACCTCACAAGTCGAATAACTAGCTGATATATTTTTTTTCTAATGACTCTTTTTGCTTTAATCTAATCGTGAGGACACATCAGATCAGCTGCAGTCCTGTTTTTCATCACCACCTGTGCTGCTGGGCGTTTCCATCACTGGTGATCACCATGGAGAGTTTACGTATGATTACATTGCTGCAATAGCTTATGTAAACACGCATTTATCATATTATATCAAGATTATTTACATTAAAATACAAATAATGTGGCTATAAATGAAACAGAGACCAAAATGGAAGCCTAAAATCTGCATGAGAAAAGTTGACGCACTGCATTTTGTCGGTCAGAGCTTCAGGCCTTCAGCAAAACTAGTTCTGATCATTTATTGATAGCCTTAAAAATTGAAATAAAGTGATAAATGTTAAATAAATAGGTTGATATTAAACCTACCTCCATTAAAATCCTCCCGGCGTTCGCTCCATCAATCGTGATGTCAAAGAAAACTCGGGGGTTTCCCATTTTGAGACGCGGTTTCTGGGATTGTGATGGAAAAACGCACCTGAATGGATCCGGACGGCGCGTCACAAACGCTCGAGCCGCTCAGGTCTGTATTTATGTGGGTCCATGCAGCGGTGACGTGCGGGCCGCCCGCAGCCAATCACAGCCACGTTCCCCTGAAGGGCTCGGGAGCAGACCAATCGGAGCGAAGAAGAGCGGGGTTCGACGTGACGATAGTGAGCTGTTTCCACGGCAACCCGCGCGGGCGGAGCGCAGAGCGGGCGGATGAGTTTCAGCGATGAGAAACGGAAAATTCAGATCAGCCGACAAGAAACGTGAGAAAATCCAACTCACCCGAATTATTCATGAACTACGAGAAGAAAAAGGCGCGGAGAGAATTTTTTAAAATCAGAAAAGATGAAATGTGAAAAAATTAGCTCAAAATAAGATTTTTATTGTGAGTAGCTTTTATTTAAAATGCATTTATGATACCTGTTTTGTTAAGAAAAGTTTTACGCTTAATTTGGTTAAAAAAAATTAAAAGAAAATTGTCTTCTGAGACAGATATCTGATTTTATGAGACATTATATGAAGAAATATCTACAGAATTTGTATTTAAAATATCGTTAAAACATTTAATAAAGTTTTTTAAATATAATATCATTTAAGATTTTATTTTATGCTGCAACATGAAATCCTTCATTGTAAAATGTGTTTAAATTACACACAGACACTCTTTTATTCGTCAAATAAAGTGATTTTTAATTCTGAATCGGAGTTTCAGGAAAGGGACAAGGTAACTGTAGGTACAATGATGATTATGGTTAAAAAATAAATAGAAAATAATGGCAATTACAATGTGTTACAAAATATGTGGAATAGTTTACATTTTACAAAACTTCTTTTTTTTCCTAGCAAATTTGCAGTTAAATAGTCCATAATTTCCAAATATAACATTATTGTGTTGCTCAATTGGCAAAGAACGTGTTTGCTTGTTCTCGTCCGGGAAATGTTGAACCACAAAGTCCAAAAATCCTTCATAGAAAAAACATCAGCTTTAAAAAGTGGTATTAAGAATAATTTCTGCCTCTTGAACTGCTTTACTCGATGTCAGCTGACTGTTTTCTGTCGCACAGGCTTTTGTACGACCGGATTTTTACAATTGCTTTATAATTTTTCTAACATACAGTATTTATACAGAGCCAACAAAGATCCATTATCCAACTAATAACATTAAAATTACCATGATTAACAATTCATTTGATACACACACGTTCTCTAATGAAAACAGCTGATTATACAGTACATAAACCCGCGTCATGATGGGTTGAACATGTCAAACGACTGAAAAACATACTAATAGCTTCTGAATGGCAGAAAATGCCATGACACACAGCTGTACTCATTTACAGTAGTGCTTGAAACCTCCGAAAGAGGCTGAAAACCAAACAGAGGAAAAAGACGGGAGACGTTTTATATTTCACAGTGCAGAAGGATGCCGGAGACACGAAGAACCTCAGCCATCTCCCAACTTCATCCGTTTAAAAATGTCTTCTGTACATCTTCATTTTTTCCTTCTTTAAAACATGAGGTCACTCTTTAATCCTTTCTTTTTCTTCTTCAGGACGCACAGAAACAAAGCGTGACTGATTTTAAATCCCATTATCTTACATCAGGATGTATTAAAGGATGAGATTTTATATTAACTTACTGTCAACAAACCTCATGAGAGGTTTAAAACCAGCAGGGAATGTTCGTACTAACGAGTTTTCTGTTTGTAATCAGCTTCACTGTTTTCCAAAAGCTGTTAAAAAAGCTTTTTCACCAGTCTAAAGTCAGAAACACATCATTTAAAAATTTTTTTCTTTGTTTTTATGAGAGTTGTTGACAATAAGAAGAATATGAAATTTCATGAGCCTTGACCTTTAACCCCGTAGTTCCCGAACCAGGAGGTCACATCAGGTGTTGCAGGTGAAGCACGGAGAAGTTTGTGAAAGTGACTTTTAAAGCAGAAAAGAAACGAGTTCAAATATCAAAATATCATGAAAAATGACTCTCTGAACAGTTAACTTCATGTTAATCAGCTCATGTTTTGTGTAACTGTAATGAGGTAAAGAGTAGAGATACTTTGTGCTGCAAAGTAATCAAACAGGAATGTGTGTGTGTGTGTGTGAAAGTCTATGCGAAAGTGGCCTTAACAGAAAACATGAATGTGTCTGTGAACGCATCCCGGTTCCCATCATCCTCCACTTCAACTCATTAAACCTGTAGGTTAAATAAAGCGTTTTGACTCCTTCAGTCTCTGCTTTGTGCTTTAGTTTAAATGCTGGTCTGAAGTCGGCGGCTCCAGCATCTGCACTGAGCCAAGCACAGCACACACTGCAAAGAGACAAAGATACACGAAGAGACGACTTTTTTCATGCTCACACACTCCCACACACACGCAGATACACGCAGATACACACACGCACGAGTAGGCGGTGCCAGCAGAGACGGTGCTGTCGTCAGCCAATGAGAGCCGAGCTGCAGAAACTGGAAGATGACGGCTGTGAAGCGTGAAGGTCGTCAGTTGTTCTCAAACAGAGACAGCAGGTCGTCGCTGCTGTTGGTGGGGAGGTCGGGGGGGCCCAGGTAGGACAGCAGCTCGTCCGGATTGGTCAGTTCAGGAAGGAGCTGACAAAAGAGAGAACAGAGCACGAAAAAAAAGAAAGATGAGAAAATATTAAAACCATCATCTACAGCAGTGGTCCTCAACCCCTGGGCCGCGGACTGATACCGGTCCGTGGATCAATTGGTACCAGGCCGCCGAAAAAATAATTAATTATTTCCGTTGTATTTATTATCTGAGTCTGAACAATCTTTTATTTTGAAAAATCTTTTATTTTGAA
>JAQMCX010000027.1:11826623-11837267 GCA_029814765.1 Acanthurus leucopareius | reverse complement strand
ATAATGCGATAAAGAACCAGGAACCAAGAAGAAACTTCCACAGCTGAAACTGAAGCCAACACAAAGCTGCAATAAACCGCAGTTCCTCAAGTGACCACTGGAGGCAGGTTCCAGTTAAACATCACAGAGCTCCAAATTACAATCTTCAGCTTCACAGCAGAAGTAAACGTGTTTACAGCCTGATACAGAACAAGATTTGCTTCTCTTTAGCTGATTTCCCCGTTAATAAAATCCACACGCTGGTGAATTTTCATAATAAATCGCAGTCGAAGCTCGAAAACGTTACAGTTTGTCACCAAACAACAAGAGACGAGGCTCCGCGGTTAAAAACATTTCTATTTTAGCTTCTCAACAACGAGAGTTTGCTGCTTTTCTCCATTTAAATGACAGAAAACTGATTTTTCAGGTTGGATTATTAGAAAACAAAAGCAGGTGTCACTCTGGGCCTTTTGGGTGATAACAGAGTTTCTCACTTTTTCAAAACTTTTACGAATCAGTCAAACAGATTCATAATAATCAGATCGATCTGCAGTAAAGAAGAAGAAGATGCCATTTTTCTTCCATCACTGCATTTATCAACACTTAAAATCTCATGTTTTAATCTTTTGTACGAGAACTTGAAGTGGAGATGAAACGATTAATCAACTATTTATTATCGATTTACCCTTTAAGTCTTTTAGTAACAACAAAAATAAATTTAAAAAAGCTGCAGCTTCTTTTTCTGATGTGAAGACTTGCTGAATTTATTTACTTTATATTATTGTGACTTGAGTTTGAACTGATGGTTGATTGTATTACTTTTTATTCCATTTTAATTGTTTCTATCCATTTGTTTTATGTCTTTTAATATATACTGACATTGTTATTATTTCTATTTTGTGTTATTTGTTTTATTTATTCTCTTGTGCAGCACTTTGGGGCCACTGTGGCTGTTTTAAAGCGCTTTATAAATAAGGTTGGTATGTTATGATGGTTGAACTAAACGATAAATTTGAAGATATTTCACTGATTTTCTCTGCAAACTCTTGATGTGAGTTTTTCACCGTGTTCCTCTTGTTTTGCAGAGACAGTCAGTGATTTTTCCCCTTATAGACGAATGATAACAGGTGCAGCAGATTGTTCACCACCTCACCTCAGCATGTCGGGGATGAATGAGTGAATGCCTTCGTGTCGCCACAGTTACTGATAAAAGTCGTCACATCTGTTCTGAATCAGTTCGCTGAAAATAAACTCTAAGAAAAAAAGTTTTTTGACAAAATTAACTGCCAGATCTTCTTCAGCGTCTTGGTGGCCTGCCGAGTCTGTCAGAGAGCAAACTCCATCTGTTGGCTTTAAATTAAAACATGTCTGTGTTTTTCAGATAAAACTGAACAGAAACTCTGAAGAAATAAATTCTCAAACACATAAAAAAAAAAAAAAAAACTGCAGTTATTCTCAACTCAACAAAAGTAGTCAAGTTCACCTTCTGGTTGATGTATGACGCTCTAAGAAATGTGAAATAAAAGGTGAAAAAGAGCTCAAGGAGACGTCTTTTAAAGTCTTATTTTGTTTAACCAGCAGTTCAAAGACCAAAGAGATTTAATGCATAAAGATAAAAAACAGATTAAAGCAGAAAATCTTCACACTGAAGAAGCTGCAACAGGAGAATATTTGACTTTTCTGTGATAAACGTGACGCTGCCGAACTGAACCGTCTGTTATTTAACCTGCTGCCATTGAGTCACTTCTTCATGACTTATATCAGTCAGTGTGTGTGTGTGTGTGTGTGTGTGTGTGTGTGTGTGTGTTTTAAAGAGGCACTGAGCTAAAACTCCACTCACTTTTCTGTTTGTTGCTTCATCTCTGTCGTCAGATTCTGTCAAATGATCATCCAGTTTGAACAAATACTGAACATTATGAGCATGAAAGAACTGCAGGAATCATCAGACTGCATTTATTTAAGTAGTTAAACCTACAAAATATATTCACAATTACTTTAATTTTAGATTAATCCACCAGTTATTCCTCTAATTTCATTAATTATCAGGTGTTAAAAAGACTGAAGCAAAGGAGGCGTCTTAAACAGTTTTCATCAGTCTGAAACTGAAAGATGTTCATTTTAATATCAAGAGATGAACAGCAGGAAACTGAGACTTTAACTAAGAAATATTTGACTTTTTTTGCTTTAAAAATGACTCCAACTATTAAAATATAAAGCAACTATTAATCAAATAAAAGACCAAATGATTTCTGTTCTTCTGCTCTACTTTACTGTTTAATATTGAGGCTCACACGTTAATGTGAAGAGCATAAAACTGGTTTGTCACAGAACAAAAGAAAATACAGTATTTCCTGTTATTGAAAGAAGACACCTTCAGATGATCCTGACTAATGGAAAATATTAGATAAACGCTTGACAGCTAATATCTATTAACACCAGCGTCTGGAAATTAAAAACACCATTCTGAACACCACAGGCTGATGAGTAAAAACATACTGTTCAATACACAAGCTTAACTGGTTGATCTGCAGAGCACCTGCCTTTAATAAAGCGCTAATTAAGACTCTCAACGGGATCTGAGAGATTACCAGCTAATAGGCTCTTAAATGGAGAAGAGCAGCAGTTATCAAAAGAGGCAAATGACGGTTCACGACGCTGAAAAGACGAGATATTATCACTCAAAAAGGAATGAAAGACTGAGTCACACTAACAAAGGACGCATAGAAAACTGAGCAGAAGAGAGAAGTGAAGGTCTGGAGGAGCTGATGTGAGATGTGCATTATGGGCTACAGGTGCCACAGGATCCACAACCGGGTCGGATGCTGAAAACGTCTCATGCACAGCACTTTAATTTGCATTGTTGTGATGCGAACAATAAAAGGTGGAGAGAAAAACACACAAACAAACATCTGGATGCTTTAAAAAACCAGCAGCCGAAATAAAAAAAAACAGCCTGCAGCTCTGCGTGTTTTTAACCTCCGTCTTTATCTGCTTTTCCATGTAAACACTGACCCAAACTAACTCAGCGTGGCTTCAAGCCAAACCAACATGTTATTGTACCCATGATACATCCAGGAAGTCACGGTCAGAGAGGAAAACAGGCACTGGACACACACACACACACACACACATTCACACTGCAACACAACCACAACACATGCATGTTAAAACAACTGTTGTGGAACATCCACGCTTCTTTTCCTGACACAATCTCCTCTACATGACGTGCATGTTTGTCTGCTGGTAGAATGAAAGTCAGATCAGTGAGAATCCTGCAGAAATAATAATAATAATAATAAAAAATACCTGCAACAATACAAACAAAACATGCAGCTGAAAAGATTTGCAGCAGAAACAGAACAAAGCATTTGTGCAGAGAGGCTGCTGTGCAGGAGTGCAGCCTCTGTATGTGAGCAGCACATCACCCAAAAAACGACAACAGCAGATGTTTTCTTTCACCTACCTGAGCTCAGCTGCTCAACAAACGCAGATACGTTCAGGCTGCAGCTCGCCGCGCGAAAAAACAGCGACAATAATAATAAAGAGGCAGTGATTAAAACAAGTGTCCTGTTTTTTTGGTTGGTTGTGTGGCATCAAGTTTGAATCGTGTCTGGTTGTCTTGTTAGAGGCAGCGGAGGTCTGTAGACTGAGCTGTGGAGGGTCTTTGACACGCTGCCGCCACCGCCGCCGCCGCCGCCGCTGCTGGCTGCGCCGCTGGCACCGTTAGCCACCGACGGCTACTTAGCAGCTCACGTTAACTTTGTGTAACGGTAGCTTATCTTACATTACACATACTAAGTAATCACCTGGATACACAGCGATAAAAAAGGCTAAGCTAAAGAGCTAACCGCGCTAGCTTGAGCAGTAACCGTGGTGATATGCGCTTACCTTTTGCCTGCCGCGGCTGCCAGACGATGAAGCCGCTCGGTCGTAGACGGTTGTGCTAGCTAGCATTAGCTAGCTAGTGTCGCAGTCAGGCTAACAAGACACGGCTGCTTGATAACCGGGCTGTCGAGCGCTGTTAGGCTATTAATAATATATTTCACTTTGTCTTCTCTGCTTTTTTTCACATCCCAGACTGTTTGGGAGTAATTACACTCTTTTAACACTTTAAAAATAATATTATTCCTCTATTATTTATTACAAAACTTCCGTGCGGTGTCACCTGTAAACAATATAATTAACTAATAACCGTGAAGCTAACAAGCTAAGAAGTCAATTAAGAAGAAGCCTGTTGCGGACGGTGCTTGGGCAGGTTGTAACCTGGAGGCTCAGTGTACTTTCCTCATTGCACAATGACCGTCTATAATATATTCATGAGATCACAGGGCTAATGTCTCCCACAGAGAAAGGCATTTTCCTGTCCCTCCTCCTGCAAGTCAGGCGGCTGACTGACTGCAGACCAGAGCAGCGGATCATTTCAGAGAGGGGGGGGGGGTGCATGTGTATTTGTATGTATGTGTGTGTGCATGGGGAAGGTGAGGGGGGGCAGATCATAGGAGAGTGACGTCACCCGTAAATGATCACGTATGTATGATCCATGCATGCAACATGGTCTGTGATTTCCTCTGGTGGCCATCATGCACCTGCAACAGCTACATGCATTAGCACACACACATGCACACACATGCACACACACGCAGAGGGAGGTGGTGTCTGTGTCACTTGAAGCCAGGCGGTGTTTCAGCAGCAGCAGGTTTTTTGGAGTCATTAGAGGTGTCTGCAGTATCTTGCCAGAGGGCAGTGCAGCGTGGAGAATAAAAAGTCCAACCTGCCTGTGTTTTTCAGACCTCTGTTGCCCTGGAAACAGGTGCTGAGATTTCCCATTTCTTCATTTTTTTTCTCCACAGTATCCATATTACTCCCCACCACCTCCACCACCTCCACCGCCGCTGCCACCACCAACTCCACACTCCACACACTGCTGCTGCTGCTGCTGCTGCTTCCTCCCCCACGACCTGCCGCATAGTGCAATCACACACACACATTGCACACTTTGCACACAATTTTCAATCGACTGCAGTCATTTCACAATGTCACAGGACGGAGCAACCGACTCCTCCACCCGCCACGTAACTACACACAAAAAACCTGAGAGCGTGCAAGCCTTGACCCCGCTTCACAACCATCAACGCCGCAACAATCTGACCTACAGGAGAAAGGGAAGGGGGGAGGTGGGAAGGGGTGAGGAGACAGAGAGGGAACGACTGAAATCAAAGGATAGCGTGGAGAGAAAACAAAGCTGGCTGCACTCTCAGATTGAAGAGTGAGGTTCATCTCACCGCTGTTTCTTTGGTGTTATCAGGAATAAAGTGGTCGGTTTGGTTTAATTAATAAAAGCTGGAATCCTTGAGGGTCTTTAGAGTTTAAATCCAGATAAAAAATATACTTAAACAGGGAAATAATGTAAGAAAACTGAAGAAGTGATGGAAAGAAAATAGATGTTGTGGGTCAGTTTTACATAAAATCAAAGCGTGGACATTCAGAACGACAAAATTAACGACATGTTGCTAACATATGAGCGTGGAAGAGGACAGCAGAGGTGCCATCTTGCTTTTCCTTCCCTAAAAATGTTCATCCAATTGATTATCCTCATGGGAGTGTTATGTAGAGTTCGGGCAGATGGTTCACCATATTGCACGCACACACACACACGGGCGTATTTCATAACTGTAGGTGTAATTTTGAATATTCATGCATAAAAGCGGCGGAGAGCGGAGGCATATGTGCAGCAGAAACAGAAACATTGGTCACAGTTGCACACGGGAGAGACACATTTACAGCGGCCTGTCTCCCCACTTTCAGGCCTTTTTAAGTCATCCTTGTGTTTCTGCAGTGTTATGTGTGCATACCATTGTAGTGACTTCTCTTTGGCAGCAGGCAGAACATTCCACGGAAATGGCTGAGCCAGAATAACACACACACACACACACACACACACACACACACTCACACACACACAGACGCAGGATGACTGACTGAGCGAGGTCCTCCACCCTTTCGTTGCCCAAACGCACTCAAAGCGCCGTTTCCTAACAGACACATGACATTTTTTCGTGCAGACGAACGCGGCCACATTAACTGTATAGAAGCTGTGCAGCTCACACATGACCGTCATCACAAGAACTCATGACAGCGTGTCCCCCCCCCCCAGATACTCTATTACTCCATTGTCAAGACTTCAAACCATAGAAATCCCCAGTTTCACGCTGACCTCCTCCCTCAGGGTTATGTGAGAGTAAAAGACTGTGACTAATGATGTTTTTATTGTTAATGAATTTTAAAACAATTAAAAACCTCCATTGCTTTTCCCTGGAACCTGATGTCTCCAAAAAGCCTGCTTTTTTCCAATAGACAGTCAAAAATGTGAGTGTTTTTGCTTAAAAAATGATTAAAATGATCAGTTAACTATTAAAATAGTTGCTTGTTAAGAGTTTACTCTTATATTTCAGTCAAATACGGTCCAAATTAATCATCTTTGGCTACTTTACACTTGTATTTTCCTGCTCTCTAGACAGAAATATTGTTCTTTTTACAGGACAAAACAGTACATCTATGAACTAACAGCTCAGATCTTTTATTAAAGTATAACTTTCATCATAACTTCTTTCTTTTATCTGACAGCTGTGAGGTCAAGATACAGATTTACACACACAAAACATAAAACATGATAATAAAATAAATTACCCAACATTGAGAAACAATAGTGTAAATTTAAGTATAATTTTAATAAATGCATCATTAAAAATTACTCAGTTTATGAAAAATAAGTTCACTTGTGGTACTTTGTATAAATAATACTTCTTTTTGTCTCATGTAAAGAACTTTTCGAATGCTTTGACTTGTATCCTATCGTGTGTTTTCATGGGTTTTATTGATACTCGATGATAAACGATCTGAATACTTCCTACACTGCTGCTCTGGCACCGAGTCTTCTCCCATAAAACCCTCCTGGTGCAGATCTCTCGGTCCAGCTGGAGCATCTGCCTGACCCTGTTTGCTTCCATGAGATGCTGCAGCCGAGTGTTTTCACTCCTTGTTTCATTGTTGTCAAAGCAGTTTGTTGCTGTTAGCATGAACTCCGATCATCCCTCCGTCCTTCGACCTCTGAGCTCCAGCTCCAGCGTTTTTACATGCTACTCCTACGACCATCTGGTGCCACGGACTCAGCTCTCACTTCTATTCTGAACTCGGCTGAAGTTACACAAACGTGTTGATGAAACGTTCGAGGCTCCTCTGCTAGAAAATCACATCGGTACATTGATCCAAACATCTGCAACAGCTGGACCAGAGCTTTCTAATCTGCTGTTACTGTAAATAAAATACACTTTAGCATGAAATTAAACAAAGATTTACTCAAGTGTTTCTATTTTTGTACCTTTTTTTTTACTACATTTCAGAGGAACATGTTGTATTTCTTGCTGCTTTCACAGCTCAAGTCACTTTTCAGGCAACCAATTCTGATTTCTAAAGACATTATGACAAGTTTTATTTCAAGAAACTTACACTATCTTGAAGCAAAGTATGGATTAAGTTACTGTCAGCTTCATTTTTTAGTTTTCTACTCACACAAGGTCCAATAAAGTATTATCAACTGAGTTTGCACATCATGTCGGTGAGCATGCTGAACCGTAATCACCAGAATCATGTGGGATTACTCAAACAGCAACTGTTTGTGTCTATTATATTTACAAAAACTTGGAAGCCCAAAGCTGGATGTGATAGTTTTGCAGGAAGAGCAGATGGAGTCATAAATCAGTCCAAAGAGACGTTTTACTGCAGAAAAGCTGAACTACATTATGCTAATACTTTTGTACTTAAGGTAGAATTTTGGAGTATTTTCCCTTGAATTTGAGTATTTTTAGTTTGTAGTATTAGTACTTGTGGTTGATTCTCTGTGATAACATCTTTATTTTGGCTCATTTTCAGCCTTAGCAGTCTGTTTTTTTCAAATCTTCTTACTTTTACCGTCATTTTATTGCTACAACGCGACTACAACCACACAAACTTCTGCAGCAGCTTCAGAGTTGCACTGATCTGCTCTGTCAGAATGTCATCAGGGCTGATGGCGACCTTACTGAGCAGATCAGATGTTGACCAGATGTGACTGATCCACATAAAAGACATTTTTTTCCACTTAAAATTTTGTGTCCTTTATCAGTTATTTTTTACGATGTGGGGCGCTGATCGGGAGAAATCATTGACCTCACACTGTTTTACACTGAAATGATCCCAATCAGTTTCATGCAGTGAAAATAATCACAGCTGGCTCGCTGCTGCCATCTTGTGTCAAAAAAATGAACTTCACTAAGTGCAATAATGTGCTTATACATGAAATGATTGATAAAACATTAGTTTGTGGAAGGAAGCTGAACTTCTTTACATACAAAATCTAAAATGAAATATTAAAAAGCATGTAAAGAAATGATGCATTTAAATGTTTTACTGCCTTAAGTCAAGTTACTCAAATATGAAAAGTAAAAGTACTTCTCTTACAGAATCACCTATCAGAGTGTTATTATATGTACTCGTATTATGAATTGGGTTGTTGCATTAAAATGTAGGCAGTTTTTTTAAATTAGCAATGAAACATTAACTTATTTAAGTAAAATTCAAACTTTGACTTTGTTGTTTAACCCAAACAGCTGGATTTATTCATTTTTATTTTATTTTATTTTATTTATTTTTACCACGACATGAATTACTCAAAAGGGGTTGTAATATTTATCCTTTGAGCTGTTTGAAAAGAGGATATATATTCTTATTAGTAAAATGAGAACAGCGTAAGAACATGTTATTTACAATAATTACACATCATTGAAATGTTATTTAAGTCGCCAAAATTCCTGCAGGATATATTTGAGAATAAAAGATGATTAAGTTTTGAATGCTCTTATTTTTCACAGACGGACATGTTCTGTTATTAAGTACAAACGCAGTTTCATCGCTGCGCCCTTCAGTTTACTTTCGTTTTCCCTCAAAAATGAAAGTAACTTCAGTGTTTTCTCGCCTGCAGTCTGTTTTCACCGATGGTCGCTGTAACCGAGGAGAATCACGTAAAGTTTGAACGGATTTGTCAAAGTCTTTGATAAACGGTGAGTGTTTGATATTACAGTAACTTATTTATCTTGATTTAATGCAGATTTCACTGATGTTTGATATCAAAACGAAAACCTTCTCTGTCTGACTTCAGTATGAACTTTGACAGTAAACGTCGTAATTTCGTCGTAAATTTTCTTTAAATGTTGCTTTATTAAAGAATATTTGACCAAACAAACGCACAGTAGTGAAAGAAATACTAAGATTAAGTCAAAAAGTGCAGCACTTTGAAAAGGTAAAAGTGCTCAACTATCACTGACGTGTTTTACCAAATATCGCGAGATTTTATCCTTGTTTCTTCACTGAGCTCTTTGTACAAATATCATGTTTTCTGATGAGATTTCACCGCTTAAGATCACGTTAATAAGATCATGTTTAAGTTAAAAACGAAAGCAAACACACAAACTCTTCGTGACTGGTTTGATCAGGTGGATTAATGGTTTCGGTTTTGATTCATCACGGTTGATCTTTCGCGGGTCACCGGGTCACCGGGGAAAGTATTTCTGAGCTCACGAGGGGCTTTTTTGTGACATCACAGTTAGTTTGTAACTTCCGCCGCTGTGACGTGAAACTGAAAACCTCCAGCATTCATAAAATAATAAGAATATTTTCAATAAAGTGGAAGTTCTTATTATATTTATGTATAATAAATATGAAATTATTACACATTTTGTCTTCATTTTATCACCAAAACTGCCTCCATCATGAAGTCACGATTGATTTTGTTCTGTAATTAACTGATGGCATGTTAGCAAATGTTAGCATGCTAACACTTTAGTTTGCTTTAACACAGTAAACATAAATAACTTGCTAAAGATCATCATGTAAGCTGAGACTTGTTGTTACATGTTAGCATGACTGTCAACCCTTTTTTCAGTTAATTTGTCTCTTCACACATTATTATTAATTAATATTATTTATAATATTATGATGTGTTATTATTAAAATTCACACATTATAACATTTCTGTCCATGTGTTTTTAAATCTGTTTGCTAGCTGTTACAAGCTGTGTCCCTGCTGTTTTCTGGGTTTCAGTCCCAGAGTCAAAATAAAAGCTCACAAAGAAAAACTTGATAATCACTTCATGTTCTGTCTCTGAAACCCTCATAGATGGCAAGGCGGGGTAACCAACATGAAACCAGTGACGAGATGAAAGCTGTGTTCAATTCTGATTTCAACTCTGAAAACCGGAACAAGTCGGATGAAAACTCCAGTAGAAACAACTCAAGCTCAGCTGGCTTCTCCTCCTCCTCCACCTCCTCTTCCTCCACCTCCTCTGCAGCATCCAGTGACAAGGCTGTAAGTCATAGACAAACATGGGGGAACAAACCAGTTCAGTTGAAAGAACCCAAACTGCCTCCAGCAGCGAAAGTTATTTATTTAATTTAGATACAATTTTGAGGTACCTGCACTATAGATAGATAGATAGATAGATAGATAGATAGATAGATAGATAGATAGATAGATAGATGCACTTTATTGATCCCGATTTGGGAAACTCCACTGTTGCAGCACTCCACAACCAGAATAATACAAACTATACAAGAGTCACTAGAAGGAGTCTT
>JAQMCX010000027.1:11736902-11817469 GCA_029814765.1 Acanthurus leucopareius | reverse complement strand
GTGCCTCAAACTGTCAATGAATAAACACGTTGCAACAGAAACTCTAATCTTCTTTTATTGAAAACAATAAAACAAATAAACGCTTGATGAAATAAATACATCCTTCAAATGGGAGGAGCTGAGGAATCTCATCATGTCTTCATGTCAGTTTCTTCTTCACTGGCAACATTTCTGACGTGTTATCGAAAGTAATCAATTACATGTGGCACAAAGAGACGTTTACAGTGATGTTTCAGGACGGTGATGAGCCACAGAGGAGGAAATAAATAGCGACTGAGGAAGAATGTATTAAAAATGGAAAATAAGAGGTGCGTTTATGTCCCATGTGACACTGTGAGGCTCAAACGTGACGCGCTCATTTTGCAGGAGACTCTTCAAATGAAAACAGAGATGCACACAGAAAGGCAGACATGAAAGTGTTATTTCCTGTCACTTAACTCAAATAAAATGTCGCTGAAAAACAGTTCTGCTTTTCTTAAATGAAACCATTCAGTGATCATCTAAACATTTCACATTATCACCAGTCTTTCATCTCAGAATCACTGCAGAGTCGCCAGGTTTCATGATGTTACTGTCACACTGAAGCTGCTGGGAAAGACTTTTTTGAGAGGAAAACTTGCTGACAGGTGGAAGAAAAGATTGATAACAGTCTCATGCCTGTAAGGTAAATGTGAGGCTACATATGGATGCTGCTTAGCGTAGCTTAGCTTAGCTTAGCTTAGCAAAAAGACTGAAAACAGGGAAACAGCTAGCTTGAATCTGTAAAAAACTTTTTTTAAAATCCACATACCAGCAGCTTTTAAATCTTATTAGAGACCCTGAGCAAAGACAAGAAATAGTCTGGTGCACTGCTTTTAATATCATAATTATAATTTTTCCAATTTGTTTTCCCGTTCAGATGAAAAAAACGTAAAATTTTACTTAGTGAGTCTTAGCTGGCTGTTTCCGTCTTTCCACTGTTGGGCTAAGCTAAGCTAACAGACTGAAATTATTGTGGTATCAAACTCTTGGTAAAAAAAAAATTCTCAAATTATTCAAATATTTTTTTAAAAGTGCAGTTTGTAGTATTTAGTGACATCTAGTGGTGAAGTTGGAGCACTGAACATCCCATTCAGTTTCCCTTCAGGACAATCTGCCTCGGATCGATCACACAGGTGATCTCATGCAGCATGTTGCGTCGCGTCAGAATTAATAAAAACAAAAGCGAATAAACTTTTTGATTTATAAATTAACTTTGTAGAAACATTTACATTCAATGCACGTTTACTTACAATCTTTACTACAACGGTGTCCATCACTGCGAACACGAGGTTTCCATAGTAACAGTGTCTGAAGTCAGAGGGTTATTGTGCGTTTTTTTTGGCGCCTGAAAACAGGTCTGATATGTAAATATGCTGAGGAAAACCACATCAGTGCAAAGTGTGATGTGTGAAAGGTAAAGCCAGTCTTTTGTGTGTGTGTGTGTGTGTGTGTGTGTGTGTGTGTGTGTGAGGTTGCTACAGTTTCCCTGAGAAAGCTTGCAGATCGAACGCTATATCGAGGAAACGCTGCAGCTCCGTCAGGTGAGTCTGTTTGTTCCCGGTGGCTGGAGCTGCTGCAGGCTCACGACCGGCATACCTGCACACACACACACACACACACACACACACACACACACACACACACACACAGGTATGAGCACACACACTCACAGCACAGACACAAACTGATAATCGTTTTTCCGGTGTCTTGAACTCACCAGACGGGGCGGGTGCGCCTGGTGGTGGTCCTGATGCGGGGCTTGACGTAGTCGTAGTAACCCTGGTTCTTGTGCTCCTCCTGACACCACAGCAGCTCGGCGTTTCCATAACGATCAGCCTCGGCTTTGACCAGGTCGAACGGGAACGGCGAGAGCTGGAAGAGACAGAAAATCTGATGCTGAAGAGATTTTTACTTCAGAAATGATTCTGCTTTAATGTTTGGAGCAACATTTTTTATAAACTGCAGAATAAAAACAGGAAGTTAAATCAAAATCTGTCATTTCTGTTGTTTATGTCGGTGTTTTTAAGGCTTTTTTTGTCCAAATTTTCACAAACTGGCACCATTAAAAGTATCCTGGTTGCATGTAGTCTTTGACGTGCAGGCAGCTCGTACTGGATTACTTTTATCACTAAAGAAAAGTTAAATATCTGATGATCCTCAGACAAGTCCTGCAGTTATAAGAGGCGTCTTTTTTGACAGTTTTCAAACTAATTAATGAGGAATTAATTAATCAGGAAGTTAAAATGCATCAGTATTTTGTTTGGACTGTCTCAGGCATGTTTCATACAGGATTCATCCTCTGAATTTTAAATCTAACCTGGCGAATAATATGAGATATGTAATGTGACCAGAGTGAACAAACAAACATCCAACATCCAACATCACAACCCAGCGTCTCTGATGTTACCTGCTCGATGCGGATGATCGCCACGGCGTCGTCCATCCCTCTGTTCTGACGTTCTCGGATCAGTTCGTAGTAAATCTTCCCGGAGCAGAAAACGACTCTCTTCACCTTCTCGGGGTTTGAAGCTGAAGGTCCGTCGTCTGCGATTATTCTTTTGAAGTGAGTCCCTGCAAACACACAAACACTCAGTAACACAAACAGAGAAACACCAGGTTTGTTCTTTTAAACATGAACTTCCTTCATTTTGTTGTATTTCTCACCGGGCAGCATGTCGTCGAAGCTGGATTTGGCCTCTGGGTGGCGCAACAGCGACTTTGGAGTAAAAACTATGAGCTGCAGTAAAAGAGAGAAACAGAGACACGTTATCTCCTGAGCTGAGACGCGTCTGTCTGCATGTCGGCGTGTTTCGGTGCTCACAGGCTTCCTGAAGGGCTGCAGGATCTGCCGCCGCAGGACGTGGAAGTAGTTTGCCGGAGTGGAGCAGTTCACCACGATCCAGTTACAGTCGTACAGCTGACGGACTGCGAAGTCCTCCGACAGTTTCTGACAGGAAGAGTTCGGATTAAAATGAGACGGATAAACAGAACTTCTGCACAGACGCAGCGACAGACAGAAATTCAGTCACTAATTCTTCTGTTTCAGGGAACAAACGTGCTGTAAGTTCTGGTTTGGAAACTCACAGGGAAAACATCCGGATCATCGTTGCACATCTGGAGAAACCTTTCAGGACGAGCAGACGAGTGCTCCGGACCCTGAGGGGAGGGAAAAGGAGGAAAAATGGAGGAGTTATGCAACTTTTACAGAGAATTTGTGAGAATTTAACTAAAAACATGTTAAAAAGAGTCACGACTGCATCATGAAGGTGAAACATCTCAGAGATAAAAGCACAAAGCGTCACATCGAGCGTCTGAGTTCCCACCATTCCCTCGATGCCGTGCGGCAGCAGCAGCACGATGCCGTTCTGTCGGACCCACTTGGCCTGACCGGAGCTGATGAACTGGTCGATGATGCACTGAGCCGTGTTGTGAAAGTCTCCAAACTGGGCCTCCCACAGAACCAGTGCGTTCGGACTCGCCATGGCGAATCCCAGTTCAAAACCTGCACACGGAGAGAAGAAGACGAGAGAAGAGACATCAGAGCAGAAACTGGAGGCTTTTCTTCAGTGTTTCAGGCGTCATGTGACCCGAACCCTGAGTGCAAACACTTTAAATCTGAAGGACTTTTTGTTTTTATTTGATCCAAATTGCTTCTTTGGTTTCATCTGAGGCTTCCTGATGACTTCTACAGTTTTATTTATGATTCTTTGCAAAACCACCTTCTCATTCACCTTTTCAGCAGCGACTCTATCAGAGTTAAACCTTAAATTGTCAAAACATCAACCACAGTTTGGAGATATTTTAACCTTTGCACATTTCCATGAGGTTTCTGGTTAAAAAGCAGCATCTGTGAAGAGTGTTTCTGTCTGTTTCTCACCGAGGACGCCGTACTCGGACAGGGAGCTGTTGCAGACGGTGTACGGAGCCTGATCGGGGGAAATGTGGTTCATCGGGATGCAGATTCTTTTATCGACTTCCTGGTCGTGAAGAACGTGATGTCTGTGGCTGTGAAGCAAATCAGAGAAAACACAAAACCAGAATTAAACTAAGTGAGAATCTCTATAAAAGAGGAGAATTTAATAAAACTTGATTTCCTTTTTCTTCCACCTTTTATTTGTACATAATTTTTAATTTAATAGGAAACATTCATACAGCAGTAAAGAAAACTTTGCATTATTTAGAGTAAAAACATCTTTTTCATTCTTCGTTCTGCACGTTGTCACTTTGACACAAACCTTTGGACTCATTTTCAAAATACTAATCTGTTACTCAGTGCCGCCCCCTGCTGGTTAATGTTCTACCTGAATGTGCCTCTCTCCACATCCTGTCCGCTGAGCCGAACGTGGATCCCGTCTTTGAGCAGCGAGCCGAACGCCATGTACTCGCCGAGAGCCCAGTCACACACCCGCTGACTCACCATGTTCGCTCGGCCCTTCAGGACTCGACTCAAACCTGAAACGTGGACACATGAGGAGAAGATCAGGTTTACAAGAGGCTGACAGAGAGGTCAGAGGTCACCGGATGAGAGCAGGTCTGCACCTCCATGTATGGTGAAGTCTTCCTCTGGGACGGAGGCGGCGACCTTTCCAATATGGCCGAGCTCCTCCTCACTGATGCCGGTGGAGGGGCAGCTCATGGTTTTGGGTTGTCCCTCCAGAGTGAAGAAACCTTCAGACAGACGAGAGAAGATCAACAAACATGGAGGAGCACATGAGGTTTAATGAAGGTTTTGGAGAGAAGAGGCTGGTACCAGGCCACGGCGAGTCCAGCCAGTGTTTGATGTGAAGGATCTTCTCGTCTTTGGAGCGAACGAAAGCTTCCTCACAGATTTTATCGTATTTAGCGATTTCTTCCTGAAAAACAAAGACATGAGTTTGGTATTTAAACAATTTAAGAGACGAGTTTACAGCTGCTTTTAGCTAAATTAGCTAAAAGGCTCACAATGATCATGCTAATGTGCTGATAGCTTAAGCAGCTATAGCTTGTGTTAGCATGCTAATGTGCTAATTCATACTGAACACAAGGTGCAGCTGAGGCTGATGGGAAAGTTGTTAGTTTTTTAAAAACAAAACCTGCTGAAAAAGTCAAACTTTAAGAGTTTTAAAGGAAAAACTCAACACATCCTGCTGCTTTTTGTTTCTTCTGTTGAACTGAAGCTGCTGGATGAAGAAACGAATGAACGACTGCAAAGACGGTTTTTTAAAAGAGACTGAAAACTCCACAGTTTCTTTTCTCCAGAGAGAACAAGACGAGAACTGAAGAGTTTTCACAGAGTGAGAAGGGAGCAGTTTTTCTGTTTCACCTTCTTTCTTACAGACGTGTTTTTCTTTTTGTCAGACTTTTCTTTCTCTTCACATTCACGTCGCTGAGAAGCTTCTTTGTGTCTCTGAGCAGAGACGTCTGTCAGTGACAGCTTCCCCCCCGGCTGACAATGAAACCTGTGTTTGTCTTCACTCATCTTACAGAATCAATAAAGTTTTCTTCCTTTTGGATAAAAAAACAGCCTCTGTGCAGAAAAAGCATCTGCAGACTGTGAAGGACATCAAGGTAAAAGCTTTTCTCACATGAAAAACTCAGCTGTTTTAAAACCTGAGAAAGATTTAAAGCCACCTGATCTTCACAAACGTTCAGATGTTTCACAGTGAACCTGCGTGTGTGTGTGTGTGTGTGTGTGTGTTGATCCGGTCGCAGGTGGCTTTACCTCGTACTCCTGCGTCGTGATGACGCCCTCGGCGATCACTTTCTCAGCGAACTTGTTCAGGACGCCTTTCTGCTTCTTGATGCGTTTGTACATGAGCGGCTGTGTGAACATGGGCTCGTCGATCTCGTTGTGGCCGTTACGTCGGTAACACACCTGAACGTGAAGAAGCGAGATGATTTTACCGTCACTGCACCGAAGTTCAGAGGAAAACACTGTGATTTAACACCAGATTTAACTGATAACACGAGTTATTTAATGATTTATGTTGTGATTTTATGTGCTCACCAGATCTACGACCACGTCTTTGTGGAACGTGTTCCTCCACTCGGCTGCCACCTTGCACACGTACATCACGGCCTCGGGGTCGTCCGCATTGACATGGAAGATGGGAGCGTTGACGACCCGAGCGACGTCCGTAGGATACGGAGACGAGCGCGCCATCCTGGGATCTGTGGTGAAGCCGATCTGTGCAGACGAGACATCTGAGAGGTTTATTTCTAATAAAAGACTAAAATCTGTTTCCTTTATCGTCATTTCAGGCTGTAAAAATGTAAAATGTGATGAATAAAAAACAGAGTAACGACGTGGTGAAATCAGGATGAAGGTAGTTTGTCTCTGTGATGCTTCAATGCTTCATGAAAACATTTAAAAAAGCAAAACTGGTTTTAGTTTTAATGAAAAGATCAAGATTAAGATCAATTATGATCAAACTTTTCAGTAAATTTTGTCTTTTTTATCAATTTTCAGCTGTAAACTCAGAAATTCCAACCTTCAGTTCAAATGGAAAGCACCATCACAGCAAAACTAGAAGTGTTTCAGTTGCATTGTGGGTAATGTAGGCAAGAATAAATGTTGGACATTAAAAAAAGTTATATTTTTGGTTCAAACAAACATTTTGAGTTCAAACATTTTAAATTAATGCTAAATTAATTTAAATTCTGTTACGACAGATGGATTATTTCCATGTGAGCATTAGCGTATGTTAACATTAGCATGCTAACTCGCGCTCTGCATGTGTGTACCTGGTTGTTGACCACCACGTGCACGGTGCCGTGCGTGGTGTAGGACGGCAGGTCGGACAGGTGGAACGTCTCGTACACGATGCCTTGGCCTGCGAACGCAGCGTCACCGTGAAGCAGAACGGACATCACCTGTGAGGTCATCGCCAGGTTAAAAAAACACGTCACAAACAAAAACAAAGGTGCTTTTTTCTGTTCACTGTTTGATAAAATCGCTGAGTCAGCGTACCCTCTTGCCGTCAGCGTCTCCGCTGTAAAACTGCTCAGCTTTGGTTTTTCCCTGAACCACCGGGTCCACGGCCTCCAGGTGAGACGGGTTGGCCATCAGCGACATGGTGATGAACCTGTCGCTCACCCGGTTCATCCTCTTGTGGTACATCCCCAGGTGATACTTCACATCTCCGGAGCCCTGGGGGGGGCAGGAAAGAGGAAGAGACGCAGGTTTGGAATGATTTTTTACAACAAAGATACAACTAATGAAAAACAAGAAAACTAGTGTCAGTGTTGATAGTTAATAATTTAGATTTTTTATAAAGTAAAAATCCCAAACATGATCTGTGCAGAGAACAAAGAGTGAAAACGACCAGCTGTGTGAAGGAAACAGGATTTCTGCACAACTTTGACCTGTTTCACCTCAGATTTGTATGAATTAAACAGAACAGGTTGTCAGGTGATAACAGGTGAGTTTTAGAGGTTTTTTTACTCTTTAGAGGAAGTCAGGCTGCTTATTTCCCCGTCTACAGTCTGGATGGTAAGCTAAGCTAAGCTAAGCTAAGCTAAGCTAAGCTAAGCGCCTGCTGCATGCTTCAGACCAACAGAAGCATCAATCTTCTTGATCTGTTTCATAAAGACGTCACATTGGACTCTCAGTCACTCTGATAGTTATTTAAACACATTTTCAGACACTCAGTTGAAAGAGTCGGTTCCTGCAGCATCGCAGCTTCCCAGAATTCACTCTGATCTCAGCGGGTTCACGTTCAAACCTCGTCTGCAGCCTCGAGTTTGGAGTCAAACTGGCAGAAGATTTGTTCCAGCTCCTTCCGGATCACGTTGGCCAAAACATTCAGCCTCCCTCTGAGGACGGACGGAGACACACGGAGGCAAAAACTCCGTCAGTCACGAGTTCATTAAAGACAAAAAAAAACATCTTTGTGCTGAAACTTCAGCTTGTAAAGAAGGAAACTGAATCTGCAACAAAACATGTCTGTTTTTGATTTAAAATAATACAATAAAATGTTTTTTTAAAGGTTTTTTTTGGCTGTTTACCTGTGAGACATCCCCATGATGACGCTCTCCACGCCGCTCTGACTCGACACGTCGATGATGGTCTTCAGCGCCGGGATGAGCGACTCGCAGCCCTCCAGACCGAAACGTTTCTCCGAAGACCACTTCTTCTGCAGGAACTCCTCGAACCTGTGAACAGGTGAGTCACGCGGTGGCTCAGGACATTAAGAAAGCTCCTCCTCATCCTGCAGCTGCTTCATGCTTCATGCGTTCACAGTGAACACATGAGGTTTGTGACAGAAGGAGAGGAAACGCGTCAGACCTGGTGGATCGGATCATTCTGCCCAGAAGAGTCCGTTTCTCCTCCAGACTGAACTGCATCACTCCGGGAGTCTCGAACTTCTGCCTGATCCACTGACACTGCTCCACGTCGTTGATGAACATGAACTCGACGCCGATGTGCTGACAGTACGCCATCTAGAGGACACAGGGAGACGTCAGGACGGTTTCAGATGAAGAAGTTGAATCTGTTTTTTCACAGTTTTAAATAAAAGGTTAAAGATTTCAGATTAAATTCAATTAACCATCATTAGCTTCCTTACAGTGTGTTTTTAAACTGATTTTAAGGTTCTTTAAAGGTTCTTTATGGCCTCATTTCCTGCAGAAATTCAGTTTCTGTTCCAGTTTTTTAATTTTCATGTGTTTATGAAGCTTTCTTTAACCTTAAACAGTCTCTTTTTTATCAGATATTCTTTTTTTTTATCAGCCTGAGCTGTCAAACATCCTGCATCCAAATCTCACAATACAAAACTCTATTTAAAACACAATTTTATTTTTTTAATTTATGACAAACCCACTTTATCAGCTTTAAAGTTTGAACTTTAGAATTTTCTCCTTTTAATTCATTATTTTCAGTCATTTTTTTTATGATACTGTTTGATAATCCAACATTTTTCCTCTTTTATAGTTTATTTTATTGTTGTTTTCCTCCCAATATTGTCTTTAATCCTGTTCTGTGAGGCACTTTTGATTTCATTGATGTGTAAAAGCTGCTAACTAATAAATTGATGTTATGTGGATCTTTTACTTTGTTTAACTGGTTTCAAAGTGTTTTACCTCGAGGCGGTGAATAATCTCTCTGAGAGGCAAAGCGCTCTCGTTGCCTCCGATGAAAGTTGTGGTGGGAAGTCGGAAAACTTTGTCCAGGTCGGATTCAGCGAGGCCGTAAAAACCTGTCGGACAGAAAGCGACGTGATGAAAAAAAACAGAAACCAGGAACGAATGAGTGAGTGAGGGATGAAAACAGACAGAAGAAGGAAAACAAACACTGAGTTTAAGATTTCCTGGCATTTTTAATCCCTGCTGATTTAATTTCATCCTCACTGTTTTAACAAACCGACAGATATTTTCATCTTCTGATCACAGTAACTTTCTCAGACTTGAAGACGTTTTACTGTTTTAAAAGCCGAGTTGTTTCGAGTTAAATGACCTCTGAGTGTAAAACTGGTCACAAACTGCTTTAAGAAACATTTTCACACTGAATTTTCTCTCTAATTGTTTCATTAAATCTCTTTTGGGAACAAAAGTCTCTTGTTTTCACTGAAGAATTATTTATTTTTAATGTTTTTCCTCTTTTTAAGTTTGTTTTGCTCTGAAAACTTTCATTTAGCTTTTTATAACCACTTCAATAATTACTCAGAGAATATCACCTTTATATCCTCTTTTAATTTAGAATATTTGATTTTTTGGCTCATTTCTGGGAAAGAATCATGTAATTTGTCACTAATAAAACTCAAAATGCACATTTTAGTTAGTTCATCTGTGGAAAAACATAATTTCTTTGCACGTTCAGCCGACCTGCTGCTCACTGATCAACAGACTCTTCGTGCCAGCTGTTAATTAGAATAAATCAACTAATTATACAATTTAAAGACTCTGTTAACCTCAAAATAAATATCAAATTAACATCCTTGTTTTCCCAGAAATTTGGAGGAAATTTCTCAGGAAAATTAACGTTTCATCTGGTTTATAAAATGAAAATGGAGGAAACTTTGAGCCACAAACTGGCTGATTAGTCAATTAGCTTTTTAGCTCTAAATGAAGGTTAAAATGAACATAAAATGATGCAGGAAACATCTGAAATAAAATGTCCTTTTCCTGCTTCAGCACATTTTTGAGTAAAACTAAGTAAAGAACTAAAAAATACAAAACAACAAAAAAAACAACAATATTTTTCTTTCATTTTGGCTCTGTGAGATTATTTTCTACAAGACTTTTAAAACACCAGGACTTCTTGAACTCAGCAGGTTTCTCTTCAGAATAAAACCAAACAGTTTGTTAGAAAAACAGTGAAAAGCAGCTGAAAACAAACGACAAGACGAGCCGATCAAACACGACGTCTTCTCTCTGAGACGCCGTGTTTATCTGCGACACGTGATGTTCTGGCTGCAGCGAGCAGAGATAAGTCAATACGGAGCAGGGCTGTGTGTGTGTGTGTGTGTCAGGGTGTGTGTGTGTGTGTGTGTGTGTATCTATGACTGTGTTTGAACATCAGAGTCAGCAAATTAGCTCAGCGTGCTGCTGTGCTGAGGACAGGACGTTTTCAATCCAATACCCCCGAGTCAGCGCTCCGCGTCGCATCAGGGATCTTTAGACTTTCGTCCTGCTCCTCCGAGAGCCGACTCGCTAACAAAAACACACCGATCAGGTTTTTCTTTGATCGTTCAGAGTGATTGATCCGACACAGTGATCGGAAAGTATCTGCCTGCAGTCTTATCAGGGCCAAATTTCAGTAAAGGAGGTGCAGATAAGCGGCGGATAAGCTGTGTTTGACCCCGACGGCTGCTGAGCAAAGGTTAGCACGAGCTGACACACACAAACACACACACACACACACACACACACACACACCTCCTTTCCAAGCAACAGCACCCAAAACACAGTGTAAGCCCTGAGAGCAGAGGAGAGGCAGCGCAGAGGGAAAACCTGGTTAATAAGCTAAAGATCAACTGAACCTCAACAGAAAAACACACACAGTGAAAAAAAAGCCGCCTGTTAGAGCTTCAAATTCACAGTTTAGCCCCTCGATAAGAGGTCAAAGGTCACGACCCATGAGAAGAAGAGCAGAGAACAAGGTTTAAGGTTTGAGGTTTGAGGTCTGAGGTCTGGTCCTACCTCCGGCCGTCAGATCGCACAGACGATCTTTATAATGAGAGAAATCTGGAGGCATGGAGAGACAAATACACACACACACACACACACACACACACACACACACCGCAGGCTGAGTATCACACACAGCTTCTCATATATTCTTTTTTCTTTTTTCAGGCGTGACCTTTTGTCCGTCCTGTGTGAACCTCGGCGCCGTGAACAAAAGGCGCCTTTAACGGTGGAAACGTCCTCTTACAGCTCGCAACAATCACCTGCCTTTGAACACTGAGGCCCGACCTTTTCATCAGACAATGACAGTTTACAGCACACACACTGACCACTGCAAACACACACACCCACACACACACACACTGCACAGTTTGTTTTAACTCTTTCAACTGTTGAGACAAAACTGACAGGTCGATGTTTAGCGAACACACGGTGACGAACCTCAGCAACACGTTTCTGAATCAGACCAGAGGACGATTCAAACTAAAGACCATGTTACTCAACAATAAAAGCAGATTAGTGCCCAAAGTTTTGACTGACAGGTGAAGAAAGTGGAGTGTGAACGACCAGAATGCTCGTCGTCTTATCTCGTTTCCTCAGACTGTGACTCGCCTCACAGAACGCGCTGATAAAGACGACAGGACGCACATGAGCGACGCCAAACACGACGAGCAGCGAGGGTTTGAACGGAGAGTCGAGAAGAATAAACATTTTAAATACATTCAGACATAAAACACAGATGATGTGAGCAGCTCAGTGAGGCAGAACCATAAAAATATAAAGCATGTAGTCTTATTTTGTGTCCTCAGAAACTATCAGAGCAGGATTTGAAACAGTAATAATAAAATATTATTATGAAACTGGACATTAATAAATATCTGCAGTTATTAATGATAGTAAATCATTAATAAACATTTCTTTTATTACCATAATCATTAGTTTGTAGTTAAATAATTGTCCAGAGCAGCCGACCTGTTCGTTAAGGTTGAATCAACAAATATAATTAAAAACTGCAGTCAGATTCTTAAAGAACAGAGTCTGTAGTTTGATGCTGTGGTTGAGTTTTCATGCAGCTTGTTTAACAGATTTTCAGCTCAGATTGTGAGACGACTGCAAAGGTTCACCCTCCAAAAACCTGTTAGGGTCTTTTTAAGCAACATTTTTATTATTTTTTCCAGTGAGAATAAATATTTGACCTATAAAACATCAGAAAACAGCAAAAAATGTTCATATAACATGTGGCGTCTTTAAAAAATCTGGTGTTGAGGCTGATTCATGATCCATCTTTGAGCTGCAGGAGAGTATTATCACAGTGGGGCAGTTACTCTTTTATTTATCTGTTTATTTTACACAATAAACTCGTGAAAAGTGTGTGTTTTATATAAATGTGAGCTTGTGTTAAAGCTTCGTTAACAGTAATAAGAGAAAGTAGTGAAGGTTTTTTAAAAAAAGGGATGTTGACGCTTCATAAGTTTACGACGGCTCTCGGGTTCATTGCTCCTCCTTATCTGCCGCTCGCTCTCCTCACCCACTTTATTACGGGAGGAGATGATATGAGGAGGCGGGGCTTAAGGTCGGCAGCCGTGATGCTGCAGGTCCATCAGAGACACGTGACGACCTACAGCTCGCTTCACACGAGGTAAACGGAGGTAAACACAAGAGGCGGAGGGACGACGGCAGGAGACAAGGACGTGACGACTGATGGTGAGTCACATGGACGAAGGAGATCAAAGGAGGTGGAAGGAGAGAATAAAACAGTTTTTTTAAAAACGTTCTCACCGACGTTCTGGAAACCGACGGCACACGGCGTGTCGTCGAAGTCCACACAGCTGATGTCCAGAGGGTCGAGCTTGGCGATGTGGTGCCCTCGAACCTGCACAGACAGAAACACACCTCAGAGTCTCTGCATGACGGGTCAGAGTTTATCAAACCGTCCAGCAGATCAACATCTGTTTGTCCTTTGCAAACGGCTGATTGCTTCCTGTAAGATTTCCCAACTCATGTCCACAAGCTGCCAAGAGTCCTGGACTCAAATGTGGGTCAAAGGCTTCAAAGACTGATGCACAAATATGACTGTAAACAAAAGTGTGAAGATAAAGACAAACTAAATCTGAACTCCAAACCACAGAGATTCAAATTCAGTCAGAAGCTAAAAAAAGGACCAAACAGAAACAAAACAGTTCAGTTCGACACGACTTTTCCTGCTGAGAAGAATGAATGGACGGAGCAAAAGACTTACAGGTTTATTCATTTACTGTATCGTTTCTTTGTGATTTCTTAAACAGATTTCATCTTCAGCTGGAAGCGATGTGAGCGAGCAGGTGGATGAACAAACTGTTTCAGTCCAAACTTCCTGTTCGTTAGCAAACAGGCCAAACAACATGAATCTGGACTGAAAATCATCAGCTCTGGTTTTATTTTTGTTAAAGTTTCATATCTGTTTAAAGTCAAATTAACACATAAATATCTGATGTCTGTGATGTTTCCATTTCCTCTCAGTCCGGCAGTAACACGGACAAGAGACAGACGTTTATAAGAACATCTGATATGATCCACAGCACATGGAGACGCCGAACAGGACGAAGTTTGGAGGGAAATCTGAGATAAAAGTAAGTAAACCATCTCACAGCTTTACAGAAACAAGGCTGATCCCTGATAACGTCCTGATTATGATGAAAATGATGTTTGAAATAAATGAAACCAGAAGTTCTTTCTATGAATAAAAACATCAGCCTGTTTTTTTCTAACTGCAGATTTGAAGGAGAATCGAAATAATCAGCAAAGACAATCTCTTGTTTCTTTGCTGTTTGTTCTTTCTTATCGTCTCCCTGCAGAATATCTCGTCCTGATAGCAGAAGCTGGAAGCTGATTGGCCGTCACACGTCGTCCCTTTGATAAGATTCGTTCAGGATCATCACATCCTGACTCAGAGTCATTGTCTTCGTCAGAAAACAAATGAGAAACACCACGAAGGTGAAACGACGAGGCTGCAGGTGTTTCCTGTGTGACATCACTGGCTCAGGTGTGTTTGTAGTTTACCTGATACGCTCGTATGAGTGACTGCACAGCCAGGTGATCCTGCACCAGCTTCTCCACGTTGGGTTGAGCCTCCACCAGCGCCCGAGCGCCGGCCAGCGCCTGAGGAGACGCGCTGAGGGGCGGAGGGCTCTGATAGGCTGCACCGGGCGGCGCTCCAGCGTTAGCGTTACGGAAAAATATATCCCAGGACTGCAGGGAGAGAAAAAGAGAGAGAAGAAGAAATCAGTTAAAGGTCATAAAGAGAACTATCGCTTGAAAACAAATAACCTTTTTAAAAATAATACAGGTGCAGAATGAAAGTGTATAATTTCCTGGAAAAAAAGGTGAATTAAGTATTAAAAAACTTTAATCGGGTCCAGAATGATCAAAATATTTACATTTGAGCGAGTTTGCTGAAGGATCTCTGAGCCAATAGCAAAACTACGCTGATGTCACATGTCGTCATCGTCCTCTGAGGCTTAGCAGTTAGCGTTAGCATTAGCGCACATGTTTCTTAGCTAAATCATCTGATCATAAAGTATAAAAGTACAATTCTGCAAATTTAAACCAACAACACAACAAATAAGAGCAGTCAGAGTCCTCACAGTCTGAACTAAAGAGTTTTTACCAGTTAGATTGTTGAAATTAGAGAAATATCAGGTTTAATCACTGAGTAGCAACGTTAGCATCTTATCACCTTTAACACCAAATATTACAAATTATTATGAATTATACTGAATGCTGCTTCAGTGTGTCTTCATAGCTTCAGCTTTAGTAAAATAGGGTCACACCAGAGTCAAATGTTCATTCACTTAAATGTGAACATGTACACACACACACACACACACACACACACACACACACACACAGGTCTGACCTTGCATCTAAGTTTCTAACGAGAGAGGAGAGTAATTGGCTTTTCGCTGTGAGAGGATTTAAAGATCACAAGCAAAGAAGCGTCTCCACATCCGCCTCTGTGGAGGGGAAGCAGCTTACAGGTGCAGAGTGACACAACATTTTTACCACGACACCGTAACACTTAAGGAGATTGGCACCTGACGGCACATTTACACACCGACAGACCGACTGCAGGCGACGCCGAGCCACAGAAAGTCCGTTTAAACATGAACAGACACATTCAGAGGAGAAACAGTCTTTAAAGATTCAAATTTTGGCTCCTCAGCTTTTTTAATTTGCATGATTTGTTTATATTTCTGGTCTTAATCATGAATAAATTCAAATCAGCTGATTTGTTTTGACTGTTTTAAGAAAAACATCATAGATAAAAGGTCATTTCTGACTTTTAGAGGAGATTCTGTCTGATATGAAGTCGTCTTCTGTGATTAATCATGAGCAGAAACTAGAACATTTACAGTCCAAACTCTGAGCTTTCCTTCAAAGTTTCATTAAAACAGGAGCAGAAAACTGAATCAGAGAAAGACTGTAAACTGAAACTGAAACTGAAACTAAGACAAAAAATCAGCAGTGAAAACAAAAAGATACTTAATAAAAATGATACAGATACAGTTTATGTTTAAGTAAGAAGCCATCTGGTTCCTTTAGTGTCATTTTGCAACACGAGAAAACAATAAAAGTTGCAGAAGCTGCAGCTGCACACACACAGAACATATGGAAATGTTTGAATAAGGAGCGTTTAGTACAATTTGTACGAATATTTTATGGGTTTATTCAGCTACACAACTCTGACAGACGACTCCTGCCTCCAACACAAACACACTCAGACTGCTGTCGTTATTAAATCAAATAATATTGAACATTTCTGTCCTTTAGAAACTTGTTGGAAACACTTTGACAGACATGTCGGCTCTTCAGCTGCAAACATGTCACATGTTTTTCAGTAAAAAAGCAGAAACGTTAACAGAATCAACACAGTCAGCTGCTGCAGTCAGTGTGAAGAGACTTCTGAGTGTTTAAAACCATCAACCTGCAGCACGAAGGAAAAGCAGAGAAACCCTCCTCACATGAGACGACAGAAGCTTTAAAAAGAGGAAGAATTCACTCATAAGATGCAGGAAATTACAGGAATCAGCTTCAGGGACTCAAACGCATCCATGTTTTGAGTTTTTTCTGAAATATTATAACGACGAGATGTTTCTATCTCATCAGTTTAACATCAGAAACCTTATTAAAACCCAGAAATCTGACCAGATTAAATCATGTTTGTTTCATTTTTGGGAAATTCAGCATTTTTCAGTCATAACTTTTAATATCTGAGTAGTTTTTAAAGCCCAGAATCGACTCATCACACTGATCACCGTCCAACCCTCTTATTCTTCTGTTTTCTCGTCCATGTGCTCAGATCTCAGACGTCACTCTGGAGGCTCGTGTGCAAATTAAAAAAGACTGTAAACTGCAGTTAAAGATGATGAGAGTTTTTCTGTCTGAACCTTTCAGCTGTTTGACTCTCAGACACTCAGTTCCTGTTTAAAATCCTCCAAAAAAACTCATTTACATCTCATGTTTCAGTCGTTTGTAATGTTTTTTATTTGCTTTGATTATCTAATTTATCTTTTATTTATCTTTATTAGTCTGAACAGTGTTATCATTGTTTTACGACGTGCTGTACTTTGTAACTGTCAGCTCACTGATACTTTATGTCAAAGTGTCATACAGAGAAATTCACTGTCCTGATTATACAAGATCTACATGTTCCACTACAGAATTAAAGTCCTTGTAGCTCTGCAGACGAGTGAGACAATAAGTGATGATTCATGGTTTAAATTTGAGTGAACTAACCCTTTAACGTTATCTCTGACTCGGGCGTTGGTGTCAGTTTTAATATTTAACCTTTAAGGAGCCTTAAATCAGCTCAACATGCAGCAGTTAATGAGGTTTCTCTGCACCTGTCGTTCTATTTTGCAAAATATTTACGTTTTCTGCAGAAAGCAGCTTTGTTTGACTTCTTTCAATGTGAAATTACCAGTAAATTAACTGTTAAATAACTGGTTTTACTGGTTGATGTGTTTTTTTTCATGAGCGATCAGTGAAAGTGTTTACATTCCTCCTGCTGCACCGTCAGTCAGTCACTTTTTGCTCCACTTTTCGATGTTTTGCTGCTTTACTCTTCAAACACGGACGAGCAAACACAAAAACAAACACAGCACTGACGCCGACTGACATTTGGACCTTTAACCTACTAAAATTTGGACCAATAAACTGTCAGCGAGCAGCTCATCCGTCTCGTTTCAGGCACCTCAGGATATTTGAGTACCACTGAACCAGTTTTGCATAGCTGTGCGAGCAGGAAACTGAAGCTGAATTCAAAGAGCATCAGAAACACAAACACGTATGTTACCTTATGAACATTCCTGGGATTCTCCAGCCATGCATAGTACATCTCCTCCACATAGTTCGAGCTGGTGCCGTTGAGAAAAGGCTCGGCAGCCACAGACGTGTTCTGGCGCCTGACGGGCTGAAACGTCCTCGAGCCGCCGTCCATCGCCATCGTTCTGGGCTGCGATAGGCTCTGAGCCGTCTGAGCAGCCGTCAGAGGCCGAAGCCTCGCGACTGTAGTCCGTAAGCGGTGCATGGCTGCAGATCAGCCACAGCTCCTCCACCCGCTTCCCTTCCTGGATGAAGAACGCAGCAGCAGCACCTGTCGCAGGTGAGGCAGAGTAAACCTTCAGGGCTCCACAGTAGCTGCTCCTCTTGTTCCTGAGTGGGTCGAGGAGGTCTGATGCTCCTCAGCTTCTGCTCCTCTGCTGACTGTAAGCTGGAACTCCTGAGTGCAAACACACGTCATCAGAGACTCTCCATCATCAAAACAAATCTCAAAGGATGATGCTGCGTTTATGTTACCATCCAAAAATCAGCAACATTGTGTTAGTTTGTCTTTAAATACCTTCTGACTGAAGATGTGACTTTTAAAAATGAATGAAAAGACCAAGCCGTTTCCTGACACAGCGGGGCGTTTCAGTTCTCAGCAAACATCAGGAATTTTAAGTACTTTTTAAAAAATTGATTCAGATTTGGACAGCAGGGGGAGGTTACACATGGTTTACAACAGCACTGCTCCCAGTGAAGCTGACAGCTGAATCACACTGCACTTTAATTCACAAAACTCTATATTATTATTATTAGTATTATAGTATTTCATGTGCACTAATAATTTCATTTACGTACAACATCCCTGTATATTACTACTGAATATGACCACTTCATACCGTCACCCTTGTAAATATTGTTCAATTTCTCATTTTGTACTTATTGTTTATTGTTCTTTATTCTTATTGCTGCTCTTTCACATAATGTTTTACTGTCCACTTGCTGCTGCAACAATGCAAATTTCCCCATTGTGGGACAAATAAAGGAATATCTTATCTTATCATTGTCCGTTTGGTCTTTTTAAATGACTCACTGACTATAAAAAATACAGAATATCAGGAGCCTTGTTATCTAATTTAAATAAAACTTAAATAATAATAAAAAGTGCAGACTTGTTGTACCGTAATGTCTGAATATAACTGACTGTAAAATCTGAGTTCAGTGAAGCAACAAGAAAGTTTCTAACATCATGCTGCGTTCACGTTCAGGAGACTAACTTCAACCAAAAGCAGCCATGTCTGACCTCTGACCTCTCAGACCTCCACCATAAACTCAGTCTTTACATTTAATGTTTTACATTTGTACACTTTACGTACATAATGTCCTCGTGACGTTCGAACAGCTGGACGTCACCGCGACATTTAACAAACATTTAACACAAAAAAAAACACTTTATCAAACTTAAAGTAACGTTTTTCAGTTTTTAAGTTCGTTACCTCGTCCGTAGACTCGCTCTCGCTCGCGCTGCTTCCTCCGCAGCCTCTCGTGCGTTACTGAGGAGCGAAGTCAGCAGCAGCGCTGAGCGCGAGCGGGATGCGCTGCGTGAACGAGCCTATCAGGATGGGGGAGCAGCCGGGGCGCGCGCTCGGGCCCCTGTCTTATCACTGTGGTGCTGATCTGCGTCACGCCGGTGATGACGTAAGCACGAAAACAGCGCGGGTGCATCAGAAAAAATAAAAACACAGAACCGATTAAAACTATAAATTTAAATATTACTTTTAAATCTGACATTTTGTTTTAAGCCCCTCCTCTTTATAGATATTTTTGGTATTATTAAAATAAGTATATAAACAGTTAATTGTAACGTATTTTTAAGCAGTAATGAGCTCAGAAGTGTTTAAAAACAACTATAACTAGTGTAATAAATGTATATGATTGATTAATTTTTTAAAAATCAACAGTTAAAATGATAATAATAGGATTTTATGTTACTGTCTTAAAGAAAATGTTACAGGAAGACTATAAAATTATAAACGGTTTGGATATAATTTAATAATAAATGTGATATTATTACATTTTTAACTGAAGTATTCAAAAATTCAGTTTTATAAGCAACATGAGATTAAAGTTAAAGTTAAAATGACACTGGGTAACAATCACCACAGTGTGGATCAATATCACACCGATACAACTGGGCTCATTTTAATATAAATAAGTATAAAATCAGCCAGCAGAACAGTTCTTAGACCCAGTAACCCCATATTTATGTAAAATAACACCGACATTGGGCCTAAACAATATTTTCATCGAAACGATAGTCTAAGTACCGTAAAGTGGAGTCACATATCAAATAAAATCAACTGAGGTACTTTAAAATTGCACCTAAACTGCTTTAATTTTTGGCTTCATTTTATTTTTGATGAATTTGTTCCCGGAGAAACAACTTTCTATTGTCTCAATTTCCTGTTTGCACTTGCTTTTTTGGTAATATTTGTTGATGTAATTGGCTGTTTTGGCACTAAAGCTCTGAAAAAGAGGCTGATGAACTTGAGAAACTAAAGACAGACGAACCAAGAGACACATAAAAGACCATTATCATTCATAGTAACCTGATGGAGTTAAAGTTATTCTGTGTAAATACATTTAAAAGCCATATTTGCATTAAATGTCTCTCACCAAAGTGGTCTAACAAACATGTTGAACGGATTTCATCCCTCGTTAAATATTTAAGTTTATTGTTGAAACGTGAAGTTTTTGTTAACATCCACGTACGAGTGAAATATTTACTTGCTAACGGTTTTTTCTTCTTCTTCTGCTGCTTTTCTTCTTCTTCATGTTCTTTTACATCTTCTTCTACTTCTTCTTCTTTTAATTTTTCCTCGTCTTTGCCTTTTTCTTTATTTTTCTTCTTTCTTCTATATTGTTTATGTTTTCTTATTTTTAATTTTACTGAAATACTTTAAAACTACAACTTAAATGACTCAGTGATAAACTCTTTTTACAATAGATCGTTAAAAGGTTTTCGTCTTTCTTCTTCTACATGTTTTTGTTCTTCATGTTCTTTTTCATCTTCTTCTGCTTCTTCTAATTTTTCCTCATTTATGCTTTTTTTCTTTTTTTCTCTTTTACTTCTTTTTTCTGTTTTGTTATTTTTGTTATTTTTAATTTTATTGAAATACTTTAAAGCTGCAACTTAAATGGCTCAGTGATAAACTCTCTTTTTATAAAAGATCGTAAAAAGGTTTTCGTCTTTCTTCTTCATGTTCCTTTTCTTCTTCTTCTCCCGTCTTTTGCCTTTTAGCTCTCAAAGGTTCCTATCAAATGTTACAATATTCATTATGCAAAACGACCCTTTTCAGAGTGTTTTATCATTAAATAATCATATTAATTGATGATCGTTTTTTTGCTTTGGATTCATAATCTTGCGATACGTAAATTTTCTCTGCTTTATTTCATCCTTTATTGTACATTTATTGTTTTATTCCTGCATTATTTTTTTTTTCTTCCGTAAAAGTCCAGCAATGATATAAAGAGGTTAAAACTACAGATGCATCAATGTTACAGCAGCATTTTACTGTCGTAGGAATAATATGTTATAGTTGTAGTGTATGGGAGTAAATGTACTTAGTTACTCCAGCTCTGCTGAATACCTGCTCGGGATCCGACTCACACACCTTTGTAGGGTTAATGTAATGATTCATTCTGACCTGCTGGACTCATGACTTAAGATTTGTTACCTGTTAAATTTTACAGCAGGAACTTTAATTGTTCTGGTTCAGTGCCAGATGTTCCACCTCTGTGGTTTCACCTGAACTGAGCAATAAAATGTCAACCTTTGTCCTGAAGCTCATTATGTAAAGAGCAAGTTAATGAATTTCTCATCCTGACAATGTAACGTCACTATCAGACCACTGAAACACAGCAAGCGATCATTTAATCAATGGAAAATACCAACACAACCATGTAGGAATACTGCATTTCTGCATTACTGCATTTATAATCTTACTTTTACATGCAGAATGTATTTAAAGTATCACAGTTACAGTACGAACAGGGTGTCCACACCTTCTCAATTATCAGGCTTAAGGTCTTTTCAAGGACTCTCCAGGTCTAAGTCCTAAAGTTCAAGGACCAATCATGACATAGTTTTAAACAGAGCAGAGATAAGACTTAATTGATCCAAGGAGGAAAGTTACAACCTGTAAAATAATTAAAATAAATTCCACATAAACCAGCTGCAACATTCAGAGGATCAACATATTCAATCATCAATAATTTGGTAAAATAATAAACATAATTTTGAAATGGGACATTCTGCATAATGAGAACTTTTACTTTTAGTATTTTAAATGTATTTTGATGCTAATACTTTTGAATTTTAAATCCAAGGTGAGTAGAATTTTTTTAATTAAACTTCTTACATTATGTTTCTAAACTGTTGTATTTCTACTTCTTCTGTGTCTACTAATCAATGTCCAAGTCTAATTTATTTAAGGACACGCCTTGTGTGAATGTTTATTACTTCCTCCACAGTTTCTCTGCCAGTGGGTTTATTGAATCAGTGTCTGTTCAGGTCAGTGATCAACACCCACTGACTTCCTGTATTGATCCCTGAGCTGCTTCGACTGTTTCCACTCGCTCCGGTTAAACTCTGCCCTCCTGTTGATACTTGATGACTGAACTGACTGACAGCGAAAAAACAAAGCGTCACATTAAAGCAGCACAAACACAAAACACTCATCATGTTCTGTGTTTGTCAGCGGAGACACGAGAGAGGAGCACGGTGCTCTCTGCATTATCGTTTTATTGGTTCACACACTGATTACATCTGATCACATTTTAATATTCATAAGACTTTGAATGCACACCAGAGAATCATCATCATCATCATCATCATCATCATTGTCATTGTCAGTATAATAAATTTAAAAAGCTGTTTTACATACAGAAGCGTCCTGTTGTCACTCTGTCGTCTCCTTATCGTTCAGGAAGTGAAACCACGAGGCTCTTCTGAAGAAATTCAAACACTGTTACAAACTAATGGAATAAGGATTGTTTGCCAAAGGGGACAATTACTCTAAGTGACCAGTAATCCTATTAAAGTACTGATACTATTAGGCTTTGGACAGAACAGGAGGACTGTGGCTTTTGTGTCCTTCTGTCTGGAAGTTTCAGTTGTAGAAACAATAAAAACACACAAGAAGCTGCAGAGTCTGATAATAATTCACCCGTTTATGTTTGACACTGTGACTCATTCAGGCTGTGGTTGTTTAATTTTGTAGTATTTTACGATTGCTTTGGCTCAGGTTTCAAATTGCGAAACAGTATTGACCTGTTTTTTTTCTTACCTTTAAACACAATGAGCTCAACACACTCGGACGTCTTCTCATGTCAGAGAAAATGCTGTTACTCAAAAAATACCTTCATTCATTTAAGCCTCAAGTTTTTCTAATATTTTCCACAACCCTGATGTTCAAAAAGATGAACATAAATAAAACATGATGTAATCCTTTTTGACACACGCTCGACTGGAAACAGGACAAAAACAATATATTTAATGTTCAACCACATCAACCTCATGGATTTTTGTGAATATATTCTTGTAGCAACAGGTTTCAAACAGGTTCGTCTCCAAAAACACCTGTTTGGAATATTCCACAGGTGAACAGATGGAACATTGAGGAACAAACAGGTGAGTATATCCTGGATGAAAGGAGCATCAAAGGCTCAAAGAACAGAAACAGAGGAGTGAACCAGTAAAAATATGAATATTTCACCTGGTATGAATGTAGAATTAAAAGTCAAACTCTGAATTAAATTAACTGTTTTTACAGAAAAAACAACATATTTCATATAATAAAGAAAACATATGAATAAGATTAACTTTTTCCGGATTTGCTTCTTTTTTCCAACTAACAATCAAAAATACCCTAAAGACTTTACGCTTACAGTGATACAAAATATATAAATATATATATATAAATGTATTTTGTGTTTATATATATATAAACACAAAAGATAAACAGAATCGTCACATCTGAAAAACTGGGACCAGGTAGATGAGGACTTTGTCTAATAAGTGACTCAAAAGATTAATCAAACTAAAATATTTACTGATTTTTATCACCAGTAATGCACATCTTATAAATAATTAACAGCATTTTGTTCTGTACCTGCTAAATCTCTGTTATAAAACCTGAACCAAAGCAATCGTAAAAAAACAAAAATGTTTGAAACAAAGTCCTGTGATGAGGCTTCATGTCCGTCCGTCATTATCTCTCTAAAAATCTCTCTTTTCTCTGCTGATCAGTCTCAGAGGTTCACTCTCATCATATTTATGTGTTAAAACCTGTTGTTGACTCACACATACAGTTATGCTCTGTTGTTTGATGTTGGCGCCCTCCTGAGGAGAAGATGGTGTATTGTCACGACGCTAAAAACAAGGCTGGTTTTCTGCTGTTGTTGATTTGTTGTTAGATGCTTTTCACAGGACAAATATCACCACTGGGGCATAAAATTTACTGACAAAACAACTGAAAAATGTATCTTAAAAAATTAAAATTAAAATAATTACTTAAAAACTCTTTGTGACTTTATTTTAGTGTTGAGTCAAATAAATCTGTAGTTTTATTTCAGTGTTTTTCTGAAGTTCAATCGAGATGCCAGTGTGTTTTTAAGCTTTATAAAATACTTTGTACATTATCTCCTCGTGTAGTGACGAAGGCTTTAAATTACCTCAACAGCAGAGGGCGCCAGGCCTTTAAATGAGGCAGGCTTGTATTTAAAACTCCCTTAGTTTGAAAATAATGAACACTTATTCACATTTTAGCATGAAGTCTCTTTGCTTTTTAATCGGGTCTCCTTTTCTTTGTTAAAGGGTCTTTTTTCCTTCATCAACCTGTTGATATTACAAAATATAGTTTGAATGGGGCTAAAATTATTATTATTTTTTAAATATGTTTTGGTGTGTAAAAAATTGATACTTGGCAAGTTACTTAAGTTTTGTTGGTCAAGGCCCCGCCCTCTTTTTGAGTCCCGCCCTCTTTTTGAGCCACACCCCCAATCGTTTGCTACCCAGCTCTTACTTTAACAAATATAATGTTTATGTCTTTTCTTTAAAAGTGAAAAGTAAAGCTTCATTTTATGAATTAAAAAATCCAAATTAAGACTCTGAAGTGAGTTTTTACTTGAGTCTGGTCTACTTTAAATAAAAATGAAAGATCACTCAGGCCCTCAGCTTTTGTCTCTGATACAGTAAAGAACCATTTTTAAAACTGATCTGGATTCACCAGTTTCTTTACGTAACATATTCTGTCATGATCCTCACCTGTGTCCTCGTATTCTACACTATCAATGATAACACAAAATTTGTTTATGCACTTACAAAGCCCAGAAAATAGAGGCAATAGATTATAGCTCACCGACAGTTCAGTCCAAAAAGAGAAAAATCAACAAAATGCACGATAACAGCCAACTTACCAATGTTATTAACTTGGAATATCATGCAATTAAATACCATCTACGGCATAATTGTAGTCAAGTCACCACGATTAAACTGGAAATCTACATAAACAGCGTGATACCATAATTTCAACCATTGTCATAATTTCAGTAGTTAGCTTGCAATGTTCAGTACATAGAGAATCATTTTAAGAACGACAGTAATATTTCAGCATGCTGCATGGTTTTCACTGTCTCACAGAGCGGCTCGGAGGGGTCCGGCGAACACACGGGGGCGTCGGTTCGGGGGTCAACTACACTCCAGGGAAAAAGGGGAAAAAAAGCTCCACTGAATAACAAAACAAAAAAACGGATAATTAAATACACCCACCAGTGTCTCTCTGTGTGAGACACGAGGGGCTGTTTGTTCATTTCACACAGGCAGCCTTAGTCGTGCAGAAAAAACAGCCACAGGTTATAAGAACACAGGTTAGAGTCATGCTCGTCATAAAAAAGAAGAAGAAGAAGAAGAAGAAGAAGAAGAAGATACCAGAATGAAAGGTTTAAAAGGACTAATAAATACACTGTACAGTTGAAAGAGCACAACGATAGACTGCAGCCATAATAATACTAGAAGAAGGTAACGATTATTTTAGGTTTGAGGAGGAATAAAAGGGGGAATCTTCAGAAGGAGAGCGCCGCCCTGGAGGCTGTGCGGCACACAACAAAAAGGGAGGAGGACAGGTGTCGTCCAGGTGTGCTTGTGTGGCCGAAGACAAGACGCAGGCGAAAGAGTTTCCTTTTTTTTGGCTGACGTGCCCTCTGCTGTAGCGAAGGTTTTGGCGATGGGGGGGCGTCGGTGTCGCCGTCTGCGGTCGCAGTTGTGGACAGACAGACAGAGAGAGAGAAGAGCGAGGTGGGTGTGCAGAGTGCAGGAGGACGACCGTGACCCCGAGCTCACACTCCTTTAAGCCACCCTCCATCCACCTGCACCTCTCTCTCAGCGCTGATACGCTCGCTCGCTCAGATTATCCACTTAATCTGCCTCCTCTTCAGCCTCATGTTCCTGGAAGGAGAGGAGACGAAGAGTGAAGTTCATCCGTGCGTTTGCTGAGTTTAAACCTGTGCTGTTTATGCAGAAAAATACCTTTTACTGCTTCTGTCTCATTAAAAAAAAAAATACAGATTCTATAAATTTGCAGCTTTTTTTGTGTCTGAAGTTTAACTGTTGGACACAAAACATCTCCTGCTTCTTTTAAAAGCCTCATCCTCAGAGTTTGTGTACTGCAGGCTTCATGTTTCAACATCACACTTGTGTCAGATGCATTCTGGACCCTGATTGGCTCTGAGCTGGCTGTGATGTCATAAATCCTGCTGGTGCACTCACACGTTAAACTGAGATTAAAGCTAAACTCAGAGAAACATTTTTTCATTCAGCAGATGAATGTGAGATAAAATGCTGCACAGTGACCTCAAACAGACAAACTTAATAACAAGAAGCATAAACTTGCTTTTATCCACTTAGCAGATACAAGCTAAGCTAAGATAAGCTAAGCTAAACTAAGCTAAGCTAAGCTAAAACAAGCTAATCTGACTCTACCTGTGTGTTTAGTGTAAGAATGTAAAAGTATTATCAATCTTTTAACTAACTTTCAGCAAGAAAGCAACAGAACTGTCACAGAATTTCTTCTTTTTAAATGAAAACTGTACAGATGTGAAGTTTTTCTGCATCTTAAGTTTAAATTATTAGTTTAACTTTTTAAATCTAATGTTGTTGTTGTTGTCTGAGTGTGTGAAGCCTGTTTCCGAACCTCATCCCTGCAGCGGGGCAGCCGGAGCTCCTGAGCAGTGGAAGTGGACGTTCTGCCACCGGCTTTCCCTGCGGTGCCATACTCTGGTCTCTTCTGATTGGCTGGAGCGTGGACGGCCCTGTCCGTCGACAAACTGCGTCAGGCGGATGTAAGCGATGCAGGCGGCGTCGTCCCCGATCATGTGCACGTGAGGGTTGAGGATGGTGGTGTGGATGGGTTTGCTGTTCTTGGAAAGAACTGACGGGAGAGAAAAGTCCGACTTTAACACTGAACATCAAACGCAGCATTAACTTCGTTATTTTATCTGTGTGACTGGAGTCTTACGATTGTCAAAGTAAAATCTATGGAAGTCCATTCCCTCCACCAGATTTCCCAGCCCCTCCGGCTCAAACGAGGTCAGACCAGGATCGCAGATCTTCCTGAAAGAAACGAAGAACAAAGTCAGAATGTCATCAACTTTAAAATCGAGTCTGAAAGTATTAAATGTGTTTTTATGGTGAAAAAAAGAGATAAAGACGTCTGTAACAATATTTTACAGTTTTCTTCTGCCAACTTTGGCCCCGCCCCCAAGTTAGATGACATCATATAAGCACTTTTAGGTAATGTTGTATTTATTACATGCTAAGAAAAATCTTTATTAATCCACTGAGCAGCAACAATAATGAGAATGGAACATGGATGGGCTTTAAAAAAGAGTCAAAGCACTGAACCAAGTAAAGATGATAAGAATAAAAAAATATATAACTATATAAATATTTAAAACTAAACTTCTGATAAAGTAAAACACTGAGAGGATTTCCCTTGAAGTCTGTACTGGATCTCTAAATAGAAGAATGAGTGAATAAATGTACAATGCATTGGAAAACAGTCTCTATCAGCCTCTGAAAATCAATAGAAACAGACATAATTAACAAGTTTTCATATGAAAAGTCAGTGAAGGATTCAGAGGTTAAAGAGTGATAACAGACAAAAGTAAAAGTTAAAAATTAAAACAGACAGATTCGTCTGAATGCTGAGTCTGATGGCTGAACTGTCACAAAGAAAAACATTTTCACTAGTAAAATAAATGAAAGAAATGAGGTGGACATGAATGAAATACTCAGAGTAAGTTACACTGAACTCATCATTATAACTTAACAAAATTTTAACTTTGACTGTAATCTGAAAAGTAACTTGTGACTAAACCTGTTGGACCAATGTTGTGGAGTAAAAACAGCAATATATGCCTCTCAGATGTAGTGGAGTAGATGTGTAAAGTTAAATGAAATAGCAGTAAGTACAGTGAGTAACTGTACTCAGTTACATTCCACCACTGACTCAACATGAGGTTTATTTTCACTCTTTTATGTCTGATTTTTCATCATATTTACTTTTTCCTGACAGAAATGGGGGCTTCAATCAGAGTGGACACGCTGACCCACACACACACACACACACACACACACACACACACACACACACACACACACACACACACACACACACACACACACACACAGTCTGCCGGGCATTATTCTTACTGAAAGATAGAACAGAGGATAAAACCAGTGAGTGTAATTACTCTTTAATCTTTTAATACAAAGACAAAACACATTTGTGCATCAGACACATAAAAGGTTTTCTCTGCGGCTGATGGGGAGCTTTGGTGTTCATCTCACAGGATCAAATCTCACTCTTCCTACAAGCTGACGCTCCCGTTTGATGGTTTTTATATAAAAAAAAAACACACAGAGAGAAAGAGAGCTGGACTCACGCGTAGGCCTCAAAGTCTCCATTGTTGACAGCTTCAATCAGCTGCTCTGTGATCTTTATGATCTCCTGTTTGCGAGCTGCAGAGAAGAAACAAAGGCGGAGTGAGAACAATGTGACCGTCGGCCTCGTCATGAAGCCTCGGAGCAGAAAAACTCAGCTGCTGTTGGCGACTGAAAGCTCCTTCACCTTCATGAACGCGGCTCAGACTCACCTGAGAGCTTGTTACTCATCGTAAGTCATCTCCCTTTCATCCCTGAGTGAAATCTCCTCCATTCTGCTGCTCACATTAAAGCCACTCGCAGGCAAAAAGTTGTGTTGTTTCTCCTCCATCAGAGCTCCAGTGATCCTTGTCTCAACATCCACCTTTGTTCAGAGATAAAACATCCCCCTGCTGCTCCGTCTAACCTCTGTTTCTCTCTCTACATCCATCCATCATCCATCATTTCTCCTGTTTACATGTGACGCTGCTTCGGCTCATCACGCTATTCTTGTCCCAGATGAGATTTACTGTGTCCTTCTCCCTTCGCTTCCTCCTGCACTGAGACGGAGGCTTAACTCGCTCTGATTGTCTCTCTCTCTCTCTCTCTCTCTCTCTCTCTCTCTCTGCAGTGCTGGAGGAAGTAATCAGGTCCTTTACCAGAGTAAAAGTACTTATACAACACTGGAAAACTGCTCTACTACAAGTAAACGTCCTGCACTGAAAACTTTATTTCAGTAAAAGTATGTGAGTTTCTTTTTTAGAAAAATATACATTAAATAAAATTCACCAAATTATAAAGAGTCTAAATATATTTTCTCACTTCACTCTGCAGATGTTCGGATCATTCTGGTTTAATATTATTGATATGAAACGTTTGTTTTTGTTTTTTGGGTGAACTAAAGTGTAAAAGTGCTTCACATTCGGACTGAAGTATTTTAATAAAAGCTTTAAATTCATTTTTTTGATGAAAGTTCGATGAGAAAACTGATTCTGCTCTCGTGTCTGTGAGTCTGTGACCACATGTGAAGCTTAAGTCAGCATCCAGTTAGCTTAGCTTAGCATAAAGACTGGAAACAGGTGGAAACAGCTAGCATGGCTCTGTCTGAACACCTGTAACACCTGTAAAGTTTGCACTTCAACATGTTTTATAGTTTTTTGTTTTCTCAAAGCAAAAACTAACATATGACGTTAAAAACACGAGTAAAAATACTAAGAATCTTTATGTTATTTATTTGTTGATGATGCTGTTGTATCTCAGTTTCTGTCAGTTTCACTAAAATCCTCACAGGTGTCTTTAGTTTCCTTCCTGCTCTGTAATCAGCTCAAATATTTGAAAATCTCTCATGTTTGATAAAAAACATTTCACAGCTTTTTTTCTTGGCAAAACAAACTGCAGCTTGTTTATTTTATCCACTTCAAATCCAAAATCTAATAAACCTTTTTAAATCCTGCTGAGTCTGAAGGAGGAACAGGAGCAAGCATGCAACAATGTGCGTGTGTGTGTGTGTGTGTGTGTGTGTGTGTGTGTGTGTGCACATGCAACCCACCCTTCACATCTTCATCCTCGATCGTGGTGTTGCTGCTGTCAGATGATTCCTGCAAAATGCACAGACAAAAAAAGTTTACAATTAAAACATCAACAGAGAAATCCAGTCACACACTCACACACACACTCACACACACACACACACACTCACATACACACTCACACACACACACTCACACACACACACACTCAAAACACTCAAGTTTCTGCCACTGACTTCACAACACGACTCTGAACAGCAGGATTTTGCCGTGAATACAGAACAGAGGCAGCTGAACGTGACTCGGCTGCAGCAGCACACGACGTTCAGCCACGAGAACACACAGGTTAATCTGGTGACACACACACACACACACGCACGAACCGCTCAGCAGGCAGCAAAACCACTGAGCTCCGCTAATCTGAACACACAGGGGCAGTGTGACACAAGGAAACAGCCCACAGCATCCACGGCTGCAGCATCTCACTCGCTCTCATGCAGAGACGCACACAGAGAAACTCAGAGAAACCCACGAAAAACACAACAAATCCTGCAAAAAACACACTTTTTCCACCACATACAGCTTTACTCAACACACACACACACACACACATGGATGAGAAATGAAAGGAGGGACAAAATAGAGATGGAGGGAGAGGGAGGAGGATGTACCTTGATCCCATCTACAGGGTTATGGATGACAGTAGTCTGAGGCTCCTGGAGGAAGAATGAGAGAGTGTTTCATGGTGACAAAATGAGTTAAAGATCAGCGGAGTCGGATGATTCGTACGCAGACAAATGAGTGAGTTCATATTAAATCTGAACGGAGACAAAGTTCTGAGTGTCACAGTAAAGATCAGAGTTAGTGATGGAGGATGGCTGTAAGAGTATCAATGCTAATGATCGATCGATCTGCACCGATACATCCTTCTTAAACTCAACTCTCTGCTTTATCGATCACTTTATGAGCCATTTTCTTCAATATATGAATACATTTTTAAACCTGGGTTCTTTTTTAACATGTTTTAGTACGTAAATGCCTTTAGAAAAAGTTTTGTAAATGTTTTATAGTAAATGGCCTGAAGGGGGAGCTGCAACATGGCTGTGACAGCTGTAATGTAATCTATTACTGCCAACAGAATCACTTCTTTGCCACCAAAAGTTGTTTTAGTGTATTTTTTTTAAAGAGAGTCACAGTTGCGGCTGTTGCAGTTATGTTACAGCTCCCCCTAGAGGCAATCTGTTAAAACTTTTACAAAACTTTTGGTAAGTGCTGCTCATTTTTACATCTAAACATATTAAAAACAAAAAGCAACAAGGCTAAAAAAGTACCAGAGTAATCCTTAAACACAAACATGAGAGTTTTGTTTTTGTTTTATTCAACTCTTGACACAAAATGAACGAGAAAAAATTCCCAAACTGTCAATCTATTCTTGACAAAGTCACAGCAACAATCCACTTCATCAAAAACGACACACACCACTCTCCACCTCACACACACACACACACACACACACTCTGCACTCTGACGGACAGACGGACGGACAGACGGACGGACACAGAGCTGTACCAGTGCAGCGGAGGGGACGTTGCCTTTGGGACTGGTGACTGTGCTGTTTCTCGTGCTGTTTGTCTGCGGCTGAACAGGAAACACAAAGTGCTACATTAGTGCTCAGTAACAGCGGCGAGAGGAGCCATCTGCTGGTTGTAAAGTGGGCGGTTACTGCGTTAAAAAAACCTAAAACACAGTGTAATACAGGTAAAAATAGCAGAAGGAAGCAGAACACTCCAGAGACAAAAATAGTGAGTCGGGAAGTCGTCCAACTTCAGAGTTTTTAAAGAGCAGTCGGTGAAAAAAGCAGACGGGCTGCAGATCCAAAAGGTTTCCCTTCACTCGCAGAGTTAATTAAACAGAAAGGTTCTGCACAGTTCATCATGTCTGCAGTAAAACTCCAAATCAATCCCGGGCAGGCAGAGCTCGGATGTTTCATTTCCTTCTCCTTCCACTAGCTAACGGTGCTATTTGGCAGATGGCAAATTAAAGCAACGACAGCTGTGCACCTCTGCAGCATCTGTCGCACATCAAGACACAAGCATCACATCCATTTTTCGCCAAACTACGTGCGCTCTTCCAGCAGACGTTAGAGGCTCTTAATGTTTCCCTCCCCGAGTAAACAAACAACCTTCAGCGGCCTCGTTTCATCGCAGGAAGACGAGGTCAGAAAGACGAAGAGGCCGAGCAGCAACACCAACAGACAGACAGCAACATGCTGACAGACAGACAGACGGTTTCATAAGGACGTTACAAACTTCTCCTCTTCTTCTTCTACAGCAGCATGCACAAGCACACAACACCGACATGACGCAGCAGCTTCATGCTTCAACCAGTTCTGATTTATCATCCTGTAATCAATAACTGTGTTCGACTGAAGGAAAAGAGACAGAAACTGAATCACAGGGAGAAAATGAAGAAGAAAGAGAGATTTTTTTGTATTTTAATCCGATCTGAGAGAGAAAAGGAGTAACTGAGTGGAACAACCTGATCTTTGACTTGTTTTGGCCTGAAACTAACATACTTTCATGATCAATTAGTGTGGCGATCACTGATTTATTGATTAACTGGTAATTTAATTTATAAAATATCAAGATGGAGTCTTTTCCTGTTTAGTATTTCTGCTTGAAAAGCTCTTGTTTGATAACAGATCAGGTCTTTGGTCTGATGTTCCTGCAGAAACATGAAGATGAACTGAAGTAAAAACTCCGATTTGACCTCAGGAGTGTGTGTGTGTGTGTGTGTGTGTGTGTGTGTGTGTTGTTCAGGTGTGTGTTAAAGATACTGTTTGTTTACACTGCAGCCTCCTCAGATCCTGAGATGGATGGATGAAAGTGAGGAGGAACAAAAAGAAGCATTAGCAGCAGCAGGAGGCTGTGCAGCAGAGAGGAGGAAGCAGTCTGATGGGAATCACTGGATGATGCAGCGGGATGACACACCGGTTGGAGGAGCTGACAGACTCGGAGGAGTGATGGATGAAACATAAAGAGAAGATGGAGGAGGAGAGAAGTAAGATTCTCCTGCTCCTCATTAAACCGTCCACATAAGAGACGGAGCAGGAGGCTTGAAGGACGGAGAAAAGATGTGATGAGACTCAAAGAGAGAAAGAAACAGGAGGAGGAACGATGAACAAAACCTCCATCTGGTTCAGAGGAGGAAGGTGGAGCTGATGAAGAGGAGGAGGTGACAGGTGGAGGTGAGGAGGGATGATTTAGGTCAAAAGACTGCAGATTTAAATACTTTATTTTTTCTGTTTTGCTCTTTTTATGTCCTAATACCTAAAAAATAAGCTGATTTAACTTTCTTACTTCCTGTATGTGCTTCACAATAAAAGCACACATATGTAGAAGCAGGGTTTGGCTTTTACTGTGAAACAGGAAGAGCTCATATAGAATAATCACTAAATTCACATGCATTTTCCTCTCAGAGTGGATCACAATCCTCTGATAGCGCCATCTTCTGATCAAAACTTTAGTTACAATCCTTTAAAAACAGACCTGAAAAGGGATTCAAACTTCCCCATTAGAGCAAAATCAGAGCGGCTTCATGAAACCGACACATTTTGAGAGGAAACGATGGACAGAGTTTCTGTTGGGAGGCTGAAGTGATTTATATTCCTGCCACATGAATCATCTTTAGACTAAAATAATTTCTCTTCAGTTTTAAGAGGAAAATGAATAATAACAGGAAACAAAGACGAGTGGTTTGCACACCGATTAAACTCTCCATCTGAGGATCTTTGCTCTGTGAGTCCGCTGTTATCGTCCTGAGTCACCGTCTGATTCAACAGATTTACATACTGACGTCTTCTTCTTCTTCTTCTTCTTCTTCTTCTTCTTCTTCTTCTTCTCTGAACACCAACAACGTAAAAGCTGTTCAGACAATTTGGCTTCAAAAAGTGTGAATCAACGTGAAGCTGAAAGACTAAATTTATCCAGCAGATGTTGTTCCTGCAAGGTCACTTTTTCTAAATAAAGTTGTAATGATGTTTAATTAAAAGATGTTGATATAATTTTGGCCACTTGGGGGCAGCAGCACGACCCTGATATATTAAAAACTTAAAACAGTTTCATCTCAAACAAACATCTATTTACACATTTAGATAAAAAAATCAGTGTTTTGTTTCAGTCAAAGTCACTAAAAAGAGCCACAACTTTATTTTTGCTTAATTTTTATCCATTTAATAGTTTATAATTTATAATAATTTATAATAATAAGTGATTTTTTGTGGAATTGTAGCTTTTTGCAGCTTCTATGTTGGTTTTATTTTTCAGCCTTTGATGCTGCTGCTTTAAAAAGAGTTAACTTCGGTTTAAAGGTGTGTGTTTTTAGACATAAAGAGTTTTATTTAACTCTTGTTTAACAGCCTTTTAATGACTTTACAGAGCGGTTTTTAAGTTCTTGAGGTAGATTTAGAAAATTAGCCACGGTTCAATGCTCACTGTGTGATTCACTGTGTTGTTTCTGAGTATCAGGAAATAAAAGAGCAGTTACTTAAAAAACACTTAAAGGTGTTAATTTGGGTCTGAACGCTCGAGAAAACAGTTTATTTCTTGTCATCAGTCTGAAGTTAAGTGTTCTGCCTCAGTGGGGATGTAAAGTAATCTGCCACAGTGGCTACACAACAGCTGGTTTTAGTTTTTTCACCTGATCACCGAGAAAAAATGAGCATTTTTCCAGGAAATTACTGGAAACTGAGACGAAGACAAAAAGAGAAACAAAAGGAGAGAAAGACTGAAAAAACGCTGCAGGCTGTTTGCATCTCTGTGACGTCACGGCGCAGCAAAGGAGAAGCTGTGATTATGTAATGATAGATTAATCATCTGGAGGGAAATAATCTGAGATTAGCATCAGGCCATGCCAGGAGAGAGGGGAGGGGGGAGAGGGCAGAGGAGGAGGAGGAGGAGGAGGAGAAGCAGGTTAATGAAGAGTGTGTCACAGAGAAACAGGTCAGGAGAGAGTGAGAGGAGGAGGAGGAGAGGCAGCGTCACCGTCAGACACCGTTCACACACTTCAACCCCACAAACAGCACAGAGCTCCGAAAGACCGGAAAGTTACTGCTGCACAAGTTATTATCGTGTGCAAAAAAATATCCATCTACTGTGCACATGAAGTCTTTATTTTGTGCAATTATGTCTTTTGCATGTAACTTTTAATAATTAATATCTTCTGCTCTTAAAGTATTTTCTTTTGTGCATTATTACTAATTTCTTTCAGCATCGATGGTTATTTGACAATCAAGAGAACAGCTCCCATAATCCTTTGCGACTTTATAATGTAATCACACTGTGTCCTTTGTTGTTGTTTTGATTCAGAGACCTCTAGTGGCAGAAATTACACACTGTGCATTTACACAAGAACACAGTGTGTCATCACATGTGAACAAGATTAATTTATAAGCATATGAAGTCATAAGGTTGTTTAAATAAAGTCCTTATCTGCCACACAGTAAAACACAACTTATTTATGTATGTATGAGTTTGGAAAAACTATCTAGCACTTAAAAACAGCTCGTATCATGTGGGCTAAAGTTAGCATCTTGAATCTAGAGGAGTTTATCTTTTGCACAAGATATTAACTTTTATACAAACATGTTATGTTGTGCACAAACATCAGATCTTGTTTCTGAAAAATGAAACAAATTTCATCTTTTGGAACTTTGAGAACTCTGTGGAAACGTCGGTACGTGACAGTTTGCATCATCTGATCACCTCTGCAGCTCACAGCTGCTCGTTCAGAGTTCACAGAAGCTTCACACCGACTCATGCGAGCACACATGCATGACAACACGGCAGATTCACACACACATGAACATCCACTCACAGCAGAGCAGAGTGCATCACACACCGAACGCAGACAGACAGGAGCTGACAGAGTGCGACCGACAAGAAACCGGTGCTGAGGAGGAGGAACGAGGAGCACCGATAACGTCAGTCACGTCCGAGTGTCTGCAGATTCAGCGTCTAAATATTCTCCTCAGGAAATGAAGCCGTGCAGACACCAACACTTTAACGAGCCGCGATCTGGCACGATCGGGGAATATTCAGGGTGAAAAATGTCTGCAGAGGAGTGATGCAGAGCGCCAGCTGTGCCAGACTGAGGCGACTAAAACCAGACGGTCAGAGAGAAGTTCAACATCAGGACCGAGACGGTGCAACCTTCAAAATAAAAGGGTAAAATATCCTTCTCACATGTAGGATTTAAAAAAGTGTAGCTGCTCAGTTTGAGTGCTTTTCGTCCTCACAGACTCAGAGTTTGACCACTAAGTGACTTCTGTTCAGTCTTTATTACAACTTTGATGACGGTTTAATTACGCGTTTGTAAAGAAAAAGTAAATATATTATAGATTATATCACTTTTTCAGTATCTGGCTGTATTGTTTGTTAGCTAGGTCATAATATTTGTTAATGGGATTGTTTTAAACTTTTTGTAAATTGGCTTCATGATGAAAAGTTGCCTGAGAAGTTGGTGGATTTCGTCTCCCTCTTCCTGCTTCTATAATATTTATTACGTCTCCACTGTGGCACTTTGTTCAGCTGCAGTACAAGTTAAAGCTTTTTCTGTCTGGGATCCACACAAAGTTCACTTAAACTGCATTATTTGACATTCATAAGGTGAATTAATAAAATTGAGGCCAAAACACGAAAGTATTGCAGCATCTCTGACCTGCAACATGAAGCCAAATGACAGAAAAGTGCAGGAAACATCGCTGCGCCTTCAAGGCCACAAACAATAAATGTTTCAGTGAACAAAATCACATCTGTCTTTTCATCCAAATATTTATGGAATAATAAAAGCAGTTGTGAGCACAAAGGACGTCAGAGGAGTGGAAGCCAGCCAAGAGGAAAGAGAGGAGAGAGAGCAAAGGAGAACCAGAGGAGGTGAGAGGAGGCAAGAGGAGAGCCGGGCGAGCTTACCTTGACGTCAGCCTTCTTGTTGAGGAGACTCTTGGCTGCTGCAGAGAGGCAGAACGACACACCCTCAGATGGAAGAGTACACATCATACACCTTCAGACGAGCCTGCTCACACACACACACACGGCTGCAGACGCACGGCGACGCATGCACGCATGCATGGACTCAACAGTTCACCTGCACGTCGAAGCAAAACACGGACATGCAGGACACAAACAGAGCGACAGAGCGACAGAGCTCCACATGTCCGTCCTCTGAGGGGGGGAAACAAGGAAAACGCTGGACAGAACTCATCTCATCCCTCCCTTCAAAACAAAATCCCTCCCTCCGTCCTGTAAAGAGACATTAAAAACCATACGAACAAACACACACTGACACACACATCAAAAAAAAAAAGAAAACCCTCCATCCAACTGGCACCTCCTCACCCTGATCCACTGCCCAGAGCTTTAGATAAGCAGAGGCCATCAGGCATGAGGGGGAAAGTCAAACTAATTCTCCATATAATCCACATACACACAGATGCACGCAGAGAGCGAGCGGGCGAGCGAGGGATTACGAGTGGAAGCATGAGGGAAGTGCAACCGAGACGCAGGTATGTGATGACGGCTCGGTTAATCTCAGCAGCAGCCGGATCAGTTTGTGCTCCTGCAGAGTTCAACGAGGGCAGGAAGCTGCAGGTGAAACACCTCAGTTCAAAGGTTTGAGGTGTTTTTGCTTCTATAAAGAGTCAAAAATACAAACTCAGGTGTTTGTTTTACTTCAGATAATTAGATAATAAATCATTTGCATATTTAAATATTAAATTCCAGAAAACTAAGTGTCCTTAAAGTTTTATTCGTCCTGATTGATGAGAAAATCAGCTCCTGCAGGTTTTCATTCATCCTAAACTCTGTCACTCTCATGTTCTTCATTCAATGTTGATTTGATTCATGTGAAACTTATAAATTCAACATTTTAACTTTCGATTCTGGCCACTTGACTGATCTTTTAAGGCCAAAGTGAGTTTTTCCCTTTAAAATCTTAAAAATCTTCACTTCAACAGCATAAAAACTCCCCAAACTGTCCAGTTCGAACTCTCTTTATGATCTGAATGTTTTCACTGAGGGTTTGTTTGAATGTCAGAAGATTTTCTTGTCACATTAAAGGAGAAAGAAGAAGAGATTCTGTCTGTGAAAACCTTTTACACTAACGTCAACAAATAAAAAAGTAATCTAAACTGGACTTTTATCAAGTTGTTAGATTCTGTTTCTGTTATAGAAATTCATGCAGATAAATACATGTTTAAATAGATAAAGCATCATTAGAAATAACACAGAGATGAACTGTCTGGATGTGAGGAATCCGGAGGGGAAGCTTCACGTTGATGTCTGTTTAATTTGGTCTTTGCACACCTGCAGAGTGAAACGGCACACGAGGGCGAAGACGAACAGCGAGCGGCTGTAAAATCTGTGCTCGGCTGCTTAAACGCTGTTCGTTAATGATGAAGGAGGAGGAAACAGCGCAACATAAAAACAGTCCTGCTGACATTAATCCCTCCTCAGGGTGACACTCTCACACCGTGTGTGTGTGTGTGTGTGTGTGTGTGTGAGATCCTCATCTTAAAAGCTACAGTGCACAATAATTATCTCTCTGCGCCTCTTTTTTAAACACACCCCCTTTTCTCCCGTTACATCTGACATGCGAGCCACAGCGTGAAACACCAAACTGCATGCAATGTGTCTCCCCATCCCCCCTGGAGGACATGCGAGGGTACTGCACTCCGGAGAGGCCGAAACCCACAGAGATGTGAGCTCCCAGATGAGAGGAGGCTGCTTACCTTGGCAAACATTTGAGAAGCATTAGAGGGGAAAAGATTTAGGAGGAGATTAAATCAAGCTGAGGATAAGTGGGAGTGTGTGATGTTGTGACTCTGGGGGGAGGCGGGGAAGGGGAGGGAGGGGGATTTTCCTTTTAATCACCAGTTCAGTGAGAAGAACCGATGTTAGTTTTTTTAGGAGAAGAAAGGTGGGAGGTGTTTGGATGTGAGCGACGGTTCACCTTGTTCCACGATGCCGGCGGTGGTTCCCGCCACGGCGCTGACGGACGCCGGAGCCGTCGTCTGTCGACCCACTGAAACACAGACAGGAAGCAGGACGACACCATGAGGACGAAGAAGATGAACAAAAACACTCGAGCAAGGCTGAATTTGGCAGCACAACTCACACAAACAATAAAAGCAGCAGTGTGTGTGTGTGTGTGTGTGTGTATCAGCGCTCTGACTTCCTGTTTGTGGCTCTGAGCTCAAAGCCAATTGGTTCCTAAAGACACAAGTTTTATTTTTAGAAGTAAATCCCAGAAACAGCTGGACGGAGTTTGTGTTTTTAACAAATTATCCTTCTGCCAAGTTTGGGATGAAGAACTCTGAGCTTTTATCTGAATAGAACTACTACAAAAACAGTGTGTAAAAATACTTTTTATACGAGAAAAAGTCAAAGTTTTACAAATGAAATGTTAAAAAAACTTGAAGTATAAAAAGTAAAAGCACATTTCTGAATAATCTATATCATAAAATAATTAAAGATGAATTCACATGTTCATCATTAAAATGTTGCAGCCACTAAATGTAGAAACTAGTGGTGGAACTTGATTAAAAAAATTAATTTAATTAATTGGAGGCTTTGTAATTAATTAATCACAGTTAATCGCATATATATATATATATATATTTGCCACAAGAAGCAACATTTTTTGTCATTTCGTTGTCTGTGCTAGCTGCTAGTTAGCATGTTTGACATTGAGGTGTTAGTGGAGGTTGGAGGAGCTCCGGATAGGCAAATCCAGATTTCCACCTGGTAGTTGTTTTCCACCCAACAAACCCCTTTTTTTTTTTAAAAATTTTATATTTTATATACACGCAGCAAATGATCGGAGCCGGAATCGAACTCACGTGGAGAACGAAGCTTCTGTCCGACTGAGCTACTCTGGGAACTTGTGCGAATGTTCCGCGCTGTTTGCAGTGCAAAAATAAACTGCGATTAAATGCGTTATTTTTTTTGTCGCATTATTTTGTCTGTAATTAATTAACCGTAATTAACGAGATAAAGTCCCAGCCCTGGTAGAAACATGTGCGTCACTCTTTAATGTCCCCTGGAAACAGCGTCTGTTTACATCTTTACTGCTTGTTTCTGTATTTGTTTGTTTTCTTACAGTTTTTTTTGTCTCATTCTGGTTCAAACTGATAATTAAACAGCATTTGGTTTTAAATCAGTGAAGATGTTTTCACGAGTTAAAGTGTTTTGATCTTTCAGAGCCACCGTACTACTCTACATAATGAGTTCTTCTTCTTTGGGTAATTAAAGTACATTTGATTCCTTTTTTCCGTCAGCAGTGAGTGAATATTTAAACTGTTTTTTACTCGTTGGAGTTTCTCTTTAAACACCGTCGTTCTGTTTGTCTCGTCCTCCGTCTTTGTGTTTTTGGTCGAAGCTCAGACTCGTCGTCGTCCAGCAGAGTCACAGAAGGTCTGACAGCAGCTGGTTAACCAGCAGCTCTGTGGCTCTGTTGAGCCTCATGAAGCTCCTGCAGACATCTGATGCATCTCCAAACCAGCTCGTACGGAGGCTCCTTCCAGACAAAACGTGATTACATGTGTCGCCAACACTGAATAGGTTGTTTACTGAGATGTTTTATTACTTCTGTGTGGTTTGATTGATCTGTTTGTGTGATCAAACAAAGAAGCTCCGAGCATCAAACTGATCTCAGAGCCAAAACGAGTCAGACTGAGAGATTTTGGCAAAGAAGCCACAAAAAAACGGAGCAGATATCTGTGCTGCTGCGTTTCCTGCTTACTCTGACACTGCCGCCCATCAGCCTGCTGTGTGTGTGAGTGTGTGTGTGTGTGTGTGTGTGAGTGTGTGTGTGAGTGTGTGAAGAGATGGCAGAAGACAGATGGCATGTCATCCTGTCCTCCTCGCCTCTCTCATGTTCCCTCCGTCTTTTCAATGAGCTTCACTCACCAGAGAAGTTCCTGGAGACGAGCATGGTGGTCAAAATGGCTCCCTGCAGACGAGAAGAAGAGAAGAAGAAGAAGAAGAAGAAGAAGAGCTTCTGTTAGACATCTTTATGTCAGTCTGACTTATATTCAACCTGTCAGTCTCCATCTATCTTTATAGCTTCATGTATATTCCTTTAACTTAACGTTCTGTCGTTTTAAAACCTGTGAAAGATGTTTGGAAACAGACAGCTGAATTATTTCTCTGTAATAAAGTGAAACTGCTGCAAAAATGTATCAGCGGATTCACAACAAGAAGCAGTGGCAGCGTTTCCTGTGCCCATGATGATCATTTAGGCTTCAATAGCATCATAATCCATCAGTGTGCAGCCAAAAGAGGGGAAGTTCAGGTGAATATTTTCATTGATTCGTTATCTGACTGAGAATCTTTGTGCCAAACAAAAACATCAGCAGTTTAACTGATAAACCTGCTGAAGCAGCAGCCTGATGAAGGATGTTTCCTCTCACTGTTTGTCTTTCTGTCAGTTTATATTCTCTAAACTAAATACTATAAATACTTTAAACCATACTCTTGTGTAGCCTGAGTACTTCAGGGCAAACCCATCGCTCAGCAGCCATCTTTTTAACCCCCTCACACAGTTTTTATGGACCTACAGGACTTAATAACTCCACCTTTATCTAAATGAACAGAAACAGTCATAACTCTGCAAAAAACTGTGAAGAATCAGGTCACATCTGATAAAAACGCTTAAAAGGTTCAGTGACTTTGCACCAAAATAAAGTTCAAACAGCCTTTTTCTTCAAACACTGAAACCTCGACTACACATGTTCTTTTCCCTGAAGTTCTGACATGATTGGCTGCATGTTTTCCCCCAGTTTAGGTGTTAAAAGCAGACAGTCGGCTTTCTGGGAAAAAAGGGGGCGGGACATGTGTCGCCTTTGATGTTACAGACTTTTCTATTCAAAATGCTTTAAGTAGTTTGTCTCCTCTCTTATAACTTAGCGTCACTTTCACGATCAAAGTGACAGGAAGTGACATGGAGTCGCAGAAATGTTAAAGGATCAAAGAGACGAACTGCTGCCTGTTGGATCCCTGAAATACTCCGTAATATTCCTGTAATATTCCGAAATATTCCTTTAAACGCGGGTTCATGTTGGTGTCAGCTGGTGGCGAAAGCATTAAAACACCAACGCAGGTCGTAACGTCTTTCTGTTTCCTCGATCTCACTTCAAATGAGCTTCAGTTTTTGTTGTTCTGACTGTAAAAACGACACGATTATCAGAACTGAATTATGTTTTACACAAGAGAGAAAAAACACAACGTGACCGGATCTTCTCACACACACACGAGGTGACAAATATCACACAGACTCTCAGGCTCTTTGTGGAAAAGTTCCACCTTTCTGAATAAAACCGACATGAACATCAAAGTAAAAACCGAATCTGTGTGAATGAAACAATGAAACACCAGCAGCGTCACATGGTTCCTGTCTGAGAGGAGCTTTAAATGGACGAGAGGGGAGAAGATCTGAGGTACAGAACGAAAAACTGGCAGTGAGACGTTTGAAAATGACTCATGTTCATCAGCTTGTCTGGTGTTATTTGGTCAAAGTAAACATGCAGATCCTGTCGAGGAGCTTCATCATTTTCACACCTTGAGTTTCCTCCTGGCGTTGAACTTCTTCAGGCACTCGACCGTCTCCTGCCTGTGCATCATGGAGGCCACTGTGGAGCGTTGCTGCGAGGACACAGAGAGAGAGAGAGAGAGAGAGATGCTGAAAATAAAACATCAGAGCAGCAGCAGCTCTGACAGTGACAGGTTTACGTGGGCAGGAGCTGTCGGAAAGACGCCGCGCTTCCCTGGAAAAGTGTTGATTCTGAGGCTCTTTAGGTGACGACATCTTCGGTAAAAAGAAAAGAAAAAAACCTCGGAGCTAAATATTTCTAGCGTGTGTTTATGGCGTCCTGACAGTCATCATGCTTATGTACAGTTTGATGATACAGAATGAGACTGAAGGTGAGTTACCACCTGATTTTAAGTGTTTCTCTACAGTTTCACATGTTCAATACTCTTTTATAAGGTCTACTTGTGTGTATTTGTGTGTGTGCTGTTTCTAATGACTTTAACTTGATGGTTTAAGTCAATAAAAAGCACATAGAAGTTCTTATCTAAGAGACGTTTCACTCTTTTCTCCTCCTGTGAGTCTTTTAAAAACGAGCTGAGCACAAATCTGCAAATATATCAGAGATCACATGTTTTGGTAACAGATGGTGCTGATATTTGTCGGCTCCGGACAGATGTTCACACACTTCCTGTTACAGGATTTACAAAATCACAAAGTGTCGGCGCGTCGGAGAGGAGTCACGAGGAGCTGCTCCTGTGTGAACTCACGCAGACCCACGGGTGCTTCAGAGCCTCCTGAGCTGTGATCCTCTTGGCCGGGTTGATTGTCAGCATCTGGTTGATCAGATTTTTAGCCTCCGGAGTCACCGTGTCCCACTCTGGGGAGGGAAACTAACACACACACACACACACACACACACACACACATTCATCCCCACATGTATATCAAACACAAGCAGCATGACGTTTGGTTTTTAAGGGACAGAAATGTGGTGAAAGCGGCGTCAGATGCAGACTCACATCGTACGCTCCGGCTTTGATCTGCTGGTAGAGTTTGTGTTGGTCCTCGTCCCAGAACGGAGGATATCCAACCAGAAGGATGTAGAGAATCACACCTACGCACATTAAAAACACAAGCTTTGTGTGAGTGACAAGAAGGAGGGAGAGGAGGCGAGAAAACGTACAGACAAAGAGCTCACCGCATGCCCAGATGTCCACAGGTTTACCGTACGCCTCCTTCCTCAGCACCTCTGGGGACAAATAGCCGGGTGTCCCTGCAAAACCTGCACACACACACATGACACACACACATGACACACACACACATGTCAGGGTCCAGTTTTTCATGTGTTTCATAAGTCAGGATTTAAGTGGGAATCACAGCTGTAGGAGAGGAAACATCAGCGCCAGTCGTTTCCCTCCTCCAACCTCAACACACACCAACACGTCTTCATGATAAATATAAACACATTAAAGGGGAATTTCATGGAAATTATGACAGAAGCAGAGGGGGGGGGGGTCCACTGACTGAGGTGATGATACAACAACAAAGACAAAAACATCAGACTCTGTGTTTCTAATTTAAACCGACAGCATCGACATAATCCTGCTGTTGCAGCCGCGATGATCTTAAAGATTTGTTTTTGTGCCGAATCACGATGTTGAGAAAACACCTCAAAGGACAGAGTGTGTGTGTGTGTGTGTGTTTGGTTTGGAGGGTTTGTGGGATGGTGTCTTCATGTCAGCGTCCATGGAGCTGAAGTTCAACCTCTCTTTGTTCCTTAAAAACCCGTCAGACGAGCTCAGGTTTCTCTTCACTGCAACACTTTGATGTTTGAGTGTTTAACAGCAACGAAACACTTTGGTTTCATCTGAGAAACCAAACTAACAACACTGATCCTGCATGTTTTCATGTTCAAGTTTGGTCTCTTTCTTCTTCTTGGAGTTTGTCACATGATGTGATGATTGCATGATAAATCATAACAAGAAAAGAGACGTGACATCATCAACCGGCGACGTCTCTGTTTGCTGCTCTCATGTTTTCTAAATGCTTTAAAGTGATGAATAAGCTTTGTTTTCTGTGCATCAAAGATCCTTAAAGAGGAGAAGGTGAAACCTGTCGAGGCTGGAAAATGCAGATTTTTGCAAAATGACTCTGAAGCAAAAGTGGCCACTTTATTAGAAACACATGCAAGTCACTGCAACGCTGCAAAGTTCAGTTTCTGTTCACATTGTTGGACTTTTATCACCGAGGTCACAGTTAAAGGCTGAGTTGCACTGAACTACAAGATGTTTCTGGTTGTTTTGGTTCTTATTATTAACATGAATGAGACGGCAAAAAATTAGAAACACTTTTTAATACAAATAAAACTGTTTCTAACTTTAAGCTTCATGTTAAAAACAGAATTTAGAGTCAATAAGAACCTGAACAGTACAGACATCATAAAAGTAGAATTTAATCTCCTAATTGGCTGTTGGCCTTTTCACTTTTATTCAGCAGAAAGCCAAGAAGTCCCACTGAGCAAAGAGGCTTTTAGTGAAATACGTAATTAAAAGTCCCACTGCTGCTGTCAATGATTACTGATGAATCACGTCCGAAAATACAAGAAGAAGAAAACACAGAGAGTCCAAAATCTCCATTTACAGCTCACTTTGGAGCAAACTTTGGAGCGTTCATGGGGGAAAAGTGACTGAGGTGATAATTTAAGACTTTGAATCACTGCACTGCATTAATGTGAAGTCAGAGCTTTTAGCCGACGGCAGCCTCTTTAAAACGGATCGAATTGGCTCCGAGACAAAGTGAGATTAAGAAAGTCTTTCCGTGCAAATGACTCAATCAGGCTGAAGCTTCCTTAAAATCTAGTATTGATTATCCCTGTTAGCTCAGAAAATACAAAACAAAAGAAGAAGCTGCAGAAACTGAGAACACAAAGATCAAGAGGAGGAGACGTTAATCTAATATTGGAGGAAGACGAGGCTGAAATCCCTCTCTGTCGGCTCGACTCCGGGGAGAGCTGACGAAAGGATGAAACGACACCGTGGATGAAGCCTTTTCACTTTCCTCCATCAAAACGCTTTGCAGCTTTTAGTGTGACGGCTCGGCTGCACATCAGAGCTGTCAGCCAGCCGAGCCCTCCATGATGAGGAGGAGGAGGAGGAGGAGGAGGAAGAGGAGGAGGAGGAGGAGGAGGAGGAAGAGGAGGAGGAGCAGATTTTACTGCAAAAAGGAAACTCTGGACTCTCAGATTCTCTCATGTTCATGTGGTTTTTAACCTGCCGATCATCATCAGTGAGACTCCTGAGTGACTGAAGTTTAGTTGAATGATTTAGAAAGTGTGTGTGCATGTGTGTGTGTGTGTGTGTGTGTGTGTGTGACATACCAAACCAAGCCTGCTGGTCTCCTTGGACCTCGATGGCCAGTCCGAAGTCGGCCAGCTTCACCGCTGCGTTCTTACATTTGCTGGCCAGCAGCAGATTTTCTGGCTGCGAGTTGAACAAAAAAAAACAAACAAACACAGAAACAGTCAGTAAAACTCTCCTGTCATGTGACTTTTTAGAGAAATAACACACATTCAACCAGCTACAAACCAACTAAAGATGTTTCCTTTCTTTAATTTTTGTTTTCTTTTGGATTTGTTAACATTATTTTGAAACTTTTAAAAGTTTGGAGGTGAAACTGTCAAAAAATGTCATTTAAGACTCATGTTTAAACTCCTGACTTCTGACTTAAACAAACTGGACATTGTCAGTAGCTCCATTGTTTATTCAGGGAAATAAATTAATTTTATTTAAAATGAGATGATTTTAATGAATGAATTTAACAATGTTGTTATTTATAACTGCAAACATTATGATAAAAATGGGCCACTGGACATGAGAAAGAACCTCCAGTTCACAAAAATCTCTCTGTATTTCATTTTCCAACACTTTTAATCTCTCTGCTGTCATTTTAAAGGTTTTGTGTCTCTTTGTGATAATTTTTTTGTCTCTTTTCTGTAATTTTGTAATATTTTTATTGTTGTTTCACGTCTCTTCATTGTTATTTTTGACATTTTGAGTCCCTTCATGGTTGTATTTTGTCTCTTTCTAGTTGTTTTGTGTTTGTTTGTTGAAATTTTCTGTCTCCTTACACAAAAACTACCTATCACTTCTGGACAAGGGGGACCAATCAGATTTCAGGTGTGTCTGTGTGTGTGTGTGTGTGTGTGTGTGTGTGTGTGTGTTTGCCATCCTCTGCCACACTTCTCCATTCGGCAGAAAAAGTTATTCTCCTCACTTACAGCTTCTCATACGAGTTTAAAGGGAAAACAGAAGTGAAAGTGTGACGAACCACTGAGATGCAACCAGTCAAACCCAGATCAGATGGCTAAGAATAGCTACGACAGCACACACACACACACGTTCATGGAAACGCTCATACATATTCTATTATACACACACACACACACACACACACACACACACACACACACACGCTCAGAGGCTGAGAAAGACAGATGGGACTTAAAAAAAATTGTATAAGCCTTTTTTTGCCATTTGTTTACTTGAAGAAACCAAACACAGCTTGTCTTTTTGCAACAGTCGTGTCGTTCCTGCTCAGACGCTGATGTAACAGCAACCTGACAAACATCTACAGCCCAAAACACACACACACACACACACACACACACACACACACACAGAGAGAGAAAACAGCTCCTTGTTGTATAATCTCTTATTGCTGATGGTGATTGATTTGTGCCATTTACCAATAATCATCCCTCCACTGAAGCAGAGGAACAGCTGTAACTCAGGCTCCAGCTGCAGAGGGTCAATCACGTCGCCCCCTGCTGGCTGGTTCAAAACGCAGTGAAAGGTGAATGACTTAAGAGAAGCTGGAACTTTTTTAAATAATATTTACTACAATTATTAATAAACTGGATTTTAAAATCCAGTAAAAATTTGTTATGTTTGTTCACTTTTTTTGCCTAAATGAGATGAGATTAGAGATAATTCTCATGTCTGTGTGCTAAAAATTAAATTAGCACATCATTATTTTAAGGATCAACTGGTTTTTAATCCAAGATTTAAGATACTATCCTTAATTAAACTTTGTTTAGTCTAACTTCAAAGTGCTAGTTTACAAATTCCTCCTGCTGAACTATGAAAAAGGAGCAAAATCAAGATAATGTTGCTCATTTTTCTTTCTAGCGTCATAAAAAAGACAAGTGGGATCATTTATCCAAGTGGGAGATAAAAAGAATTTGCATTTCTGCCTTCAGACTCACGATGGCTTCAAAAGCTTTTCACTGTTTCCTTTATAAAACCACATGTGAAGTTCACTAAACCACCACGCGTGACATTTACGGCACACTGAGGATCAAATATTAACCCTCCAGATATTATCTGTCACTCTCCTCTTTCAGGACAGAAGATGATCCACTTGTTTCTTTTCACCTTGTTTCATGAAAAAGTAATGAGAAAACAACAAAAACAACAACATTTCAGCATTTCTGCGTTCATAGTAACTTAATAAACCTCCACGAGGGAAATCATCACACCGCCAACCTCACGACCTTTCTCCGTCTGCCTCCTCTGCGCCGGGAACCTTTAATACTCTTCTATAGGGTAAAGTAATTGAGTAGTTCCCCAAAGAGTCCCACTGCAATAACACCAGCAGGTGAGCCGAGGCCGTTATGGAGGCGGAGCACATTTCACAGAGACATAAAAGCCTTTATATAATATGAACATATGCAGATGAAATAAGCAGCTAAATGTTGTTTTGCACCTTAAAAATGTTTTTTGCACAAATGTTTCTTGTATTGTTTCTTATCAAAGTTTACTTTAATGCAGCTGTACGAAGAAAGAAGGTCGTGTTTATGAATATTTTTGATTTTTTTGTGTTTGTATTTAACAACTTTACAACCACAGTCACTGAAAACTGTATCACATAGTTGAATCTCATATGTCTTCTTTAGTTTTAGTCACATTTTTGAATAATTATTTCGGGATATTTACTTTAAAGTGAGAGTTTTAGTTGTAAACAAACAAATAAACACTTTAAATTATATTTATATCTTATAACAGTTACAGTATTGTTTGTTCACTCTGCAAAGTCTATAAATTATCAATAACTGTTTATATGCAACTTATAGACGCTATATTTTTAATTAAAAAAATATCTATTTTGACATTATGCACATTTTTTAAGATGTTAATCAGTTTCTCAAGATAATTTCAGTTTGAAATAAATCTGAATACTCCGGCCAATCAGAAGTCATTAATTCAGAACGCAGCATGTTTACTGTTTGTTAAGTCATCTGGAATTTATTCGCTCAGTTTAACGTAAGAAAAGTCTGAAATAAACAAACTTTAAGATTTATTTTCATTGTTAAGGTTTATAATTACAAAAATTTTTTAAAGTTTGCACCTGTAACCACACCCAGGTGATGTCACAGCAGCAGAGGAGAAATTCTACCACTAGAGGTCAGCAAAAACAAGATTTCCGACTGTTTTCAAGTTGCTTTTTTCCTTAAAAGTTGAATCAAATATCCTCAGGAAACATCACTCTAACAAAATAAATACAGCAGCTTTGGTCAGAAACGTGCACAAACATCCGTTTGGAGGCAAACACTCATGCATGTCTTCAAAGATCAGGCCTGCAGACATGCACAGACATGCAAGGTTTAGTATGTTTACTGCACTTACCAGCTTTCAGAATCAGACGCAGACAAACACAACTTTAAATCCCTCCCAGCACACACACACACACACACACACACACACACACACACACACACACAAACACAGACACTTACACAGACACACCCCCCTGCAGGTGACTCACCTTGAGGTCTCTGTGTACCACCCCCATCTGATGGCAGTGGAGCACGGCCTCCAGGATCTGCTGGATGCAATGACTGCACGCAAACAGCAGGGGGAGCAGGTTAGTCTGAGCACATTCAGCCCCCAACTGTCACATCCATGCAGAGGCAGCAACGTCTCAATAGAGGCCACACACACACACACATACACACACAATTTCACCATCACTGCAGCCACACACACATACATGTTATCAATATACGAAAAGATGTCTGGGTGCACACACACACACACCATTTCCACACACACACACACACACGAGATCTGTGTGAGGGTGAACCTGTCTGTGAACTATGGAGGGAGAAGGTGAGCCGTTTGCTATTTTCTGTTTTCCAGAAAGAGCCGATCGTTAGTCAGGCAGTGTGGGAGTGAGCTGCAGCTCCGTGTGGGAGGCACTGTGTCTAACCTGCACATTCTCCTGTGTAATTTATTCTGGAACGGCAGTAACACCGCCTTTGACGAAACATTTTAGCAGGATTCCAAGTGTCTGAAGTAGATGCTGCTCTGCTGTTACTCCACTGAACTCTGCTCTCTTTCACTTTCTCTCTTTCATGCTTACTCACTCACTCACAGTCTCGCTATCTCCAAGAGTAAAGTGCTTGGTTTGCAAGGACCCACAGGAAATCACAGTTCTAGTTCAGCTCCATCTTAAATAGTGCAACAAGAGTCCCGAAAGCAACAAAACCTGAAGACAGGCAGACACGCAGAAAGGAGACAGACTGACAGACGGCAGGCACAGGCAAGTCTGTTTAAATCACAGGCAGAAATTAAATAAAATAAAACAACAAGAGACCACGAGCATGTAAAGAGCAACCCTTGCACAGAGGGTTCAGGTCAATGCAGCATAATGAGGCACACACACACACACACCTTGAGGTCTCTGTGCACTATGTCATGTTGGTGGGTGTAAGACACACTGTCTAGAATCTGATGGATACAGTGACTGTGGAGACAAAACGACAGGGTGAGGGGCAGATAAAGGAGGGAACACGGGAAGGAAAAGAAGCATAAAGACGATAAAACAGAGAAGAACAAGGGAACATCCGACAGGAGGACGTCGTTTCGGAAACAAGTGAGAGAGATTGTACAGTCAGTCCACCAAAATTATAAAAAACAAACAAAACAAAAAAGAAAACATTTTACAGACTTGTTTCATACTGGATATGCAGAGAGTTTTGATTTTTTGTTTCCAGGATTTTCATTCTGTTTTTGTTTATTTCTGCCTCAGACTTGATACAATGAAGGTGATTAACAGGTTCACAGCAACAGAATGTATTTAAACTCAACTAAAAGGCAAATTTTTTCTTCTTTTGGAGGTAAAATGTTCTTTAATATGTACAATCCCAAATCAAAAATAATTTTTCATGATATAGTGAGCGACACTATGTGCATGAGGTCAGAAAAGAGAAGAAATTTGGGATCAAGGCACCTTTTTACTGGCCTATATACATGTGAGCAGCTGCACTTTAAGAGGCGTGCTAACATGCTAACAGATGGTGTTAGCATGCTGGTGTTCAGCAGGTATAATGTTCACCATGTTGATCATCTTAGTTTAGCATATTAGCATGCTTACATTTATGATAAGCTCCAAACACAAAGTACAGCTGAGGCTGATGGGAATATTAGTTTTCTGAGGTTCAGTCATGATTTAAAATTTTTGAAAAATAAGAATTTTGATCTGCTGACGGCACAAGATGAAAAAATCAGGATCATCAGGGCACTGGAATAATTTATCTATGAGTGTCTACATGAAACATGAGGTCGAGGTTTTTAACATTTTATCACAAAATCAGTGACAAATTCGGTTAACTAGAAAAAAACAGAGGGTTTTCAAAGTAAGTTGGATTCATCTTTTGGGGACCATGAATGTTTGTATTATTTGCTGAGCTGCTGAGATATTTTGGTTGGACCAAAGAGGAACGATGCTGTGAGCCCAGCAAAGACAACACTGGGATGGAGGCAGAAAAACAGGAGACAGAAATCTGAAAAATCTGGACACATAACACCAAACCTCTTCAACATGGTTGGATGATTCCCATGACTGAGTGGGAAAATATGTTTTTGTGGTATTTGGGTGAACCTGCCCTTTAACGGGGTGGAGAAACAAGGGAGGGATGGAGCGATTCTGTGTGCAGATGGAGGACAGAGAGGAAACTGTCAGTGAGATACTGTTGGACCGTAATCAAGCCATGCTAATCACACACCCACACACCAACACATAGAGTGACACACACACACACACACACACAATTTATGCAAAGAGAACAAGGACTGAAGGCAGATGAGAGGGTGGAAAAGAGAATAATAGGAAAGTTCAGCCAGAAGAATATATATGAAAACAGCATTGACATGATTAATTATCGCGGCTGCATGTGACCTAAATTCAGACTAATGTGAATACAAACAGCCGTCCCAGTGGCCCTCATTATGTGCCATTGTAGCAAATTTTACCTCATAGAAATTATTCAAAAGTAAGTTTTGTTTTATTTTTATGCTCAAATTTGCTTCGACACATTCAAATATTACCGTATTTGATTTCAAAATAGCATTTTTAACAGCATTTACTGATTACAGGCACATTGATTACAGTGTTAATCATGAAATTCATCCATCTCTGTTAAACTTGTGGTCACTGGTGTTCATAACAGCACATGTACTTTCAAAACACGTTTAAGAATAAAACATAATTTGCAAATTTTATTAGTAAATCTGATCGTTTTTTAAGTATGAGGTGTCTTTTAGTATTTAAAACAATTTAACTGTTGATTAGAGGATCATATGAGAGTAATTTATGTAAAATGTTATCCTCTGATGATAAAAGTAAATATAACATGGACTGAAAATATGACAATATTGCTGTTTATAGTGAATAGAAGAGGACTGAGAATAGATCCTTGGGGGACACCCACACGATACCACAGAAACTTCTGCTTGAGTTTTTACACTATTTTGTGATTTAATGGACTGTTTGTGGACTGTAGAAAGGATATTTAGGATTTGAGGGGAGTAATGAAGGACAGCTCAGTGTTACTGTGTCTTCACAGCTGGTTGAATGACGAATGTAAATGTTTGTTTCATGCTCTGCTGCTCGATGTTAGCGTCTGACGTGTGTTCAGCTGCAGTGAAAAACTTGGCGACAGCTGCTAATGACTGGGCTGACGACTGTGGATAGAAAATGCGTCATTTGATTATAATTTATAAGAAAATAAAACAAAAAACATATATATCCAAATGTAAGTGATTCATGGATTGTTTGGTTTTGCATTAATAGTGCCATCAGGGCTGATGAAATGTTGTCTTATCGCGCCTGCATTGGCAATGAGTTATCGTTTCCTGTGCTTGCAAAAATTTGCCTTTTCTTAAAGGTTGAACTCTGCAGGAACAAATTAATCCAGTATAAGTGTGGCATTTCTTGAAAATATCTAATAAACAGATACTGCCACAAAACTTCAATTAGTAAATATGGCATTTTTTCAAATAACATGAAGGAGTGACACTTTTACCCCAAATATTAGAGCTCGCAGCGACACTGAATTTAGCTAAATGTCATGTTTTTATTAATCACTGAACTCATCTTTTTGATGTGGTAAACTGTGAGTTGAGCCAATGGAATAAAAAAAAATGCTGTGTTTGAAATGCTTACAAAAAGATTTTGTTAAACTTCACGTTAGATTTTATATTAAATAATCAGACTGTGGACCTACAAAGATGTGCTGCTTTGTCTCCCTACTGCTTAATTTCATGTTGAAAGATTCAGAGCCATCACACGACATAAAAATGTAATTTATGAGCCTGAATGTGACAACAGGTGCTGTGACAAAAAGCCCTGAAATGAGACCAGGAGTGGGAGACAAAGATATTTAAGAAGGATCAAAAACAGCTGGATGAAAATCGGCTTTTGCTGCATCTCTCATTCTACCTCTTCCCCTCCTCCTTTTAATATTTCAGTCCCCTTCTTTTCTTCTCTCTCTCGCCTCCACAAACCGCCTCCACAGTCAAATTGATTTAAGTCTGCCTCCTGAGGGGGTTACAGCGTGGGCATGTGTGCATTTTGTGCATGTGAATGTTTCCATCTGTCTGTGAATTCTGACGCTGGGGAAAACTCCTCGACCTCGATTGCAATTCAGTTCACAGAAATCTGTGTGGAGGTATTATCCAGCCAACTAGAGCCTGTAACGTCAAAAAAAAAAAAACCTCAATGTGTCAAAATTGTCTGTTTGTGCTAATGAGAGGAGCTGAAACTCTCAGGGCCGCTGGAGGACTGCAGAGGCTGGAGGACTGACACATGGATGGGATGAAAAAAGAGGAGAGAGGGAGGCCACAGATGAGAATCGTGGGGTGTTTACCTGGCATCTGCTTCACTGTAGTACTCTCTAGCCACAATATCCTCGAACAGCTCCCCTCCTGTCACCCTGACGGATGAAAAGACGAAGGTTAAAATGCCAAATCATATACATTCCTACACAGAGGCAGCTCACACACACACACACACACACACACACACACACACAAACACACACACAGTCAAACACACACACACACACACACACACAGACAGGAGGGGGATGTTCTCATTAGGGGGAAACCCCGGCTGCAGGATTCACTCCGACTGGGTTGCCATGGAGACTGGCTCCAGTGCGGGGGAGTGTAGCTGTGTGTGTGTGTGTGTGTGTGTGTGTGTGTGTGTGTGTGTTAAAGTGGAAGCCGCAAGGATGGATGGAGGTGGGGAGGAGGGGAGGACTGTTATGTAATGGGGGGAACTGCCTTGGAAACGAGGAGGGGATGAGGAGAGGAGAGGAGGAAGAGGAGGAATGAAGAGAATGCGGATATGAGGAAAGAAAGAAAGTAAAGGATGGAGGAGACGGAGGCATCGAGGATTGAAGAAAAGGGGGAGTGGTGTAAAATGAAGCACCACAGGAGGAGAAGGAGGAGGAGGAGGAGGATGAGGGAGGACAGCACAGTGAGGCAGAAACAGAGAAGAGGATGAAGAAGTGAAGGCAAAGACGAGGAAGGAAGGAAGGAAGGAAGGAAGGAGGAGACAAAGCAACTCACAGGTCAAAGAGGAGGTAGTGGAAACCCTCCTCTGAAATACTGTCATGGAGACGAACTGCAGGAAGAAGGAAAGAAAGAAAGAAACACAGAAAGAGAGAAAGAGGCATCAAAATAACCTGATCTCTTCTTTTTAGAAACAATCTAAGACAGATATTTACATTTTAGATCTTTTACTCATCTCTATCTAGTGTTTGTTTCAATGTACATTTATTCATTTTATCTTAAAGGTAACAACCAGTTATATTTAATATGTTTATTACCAGCAAACAACAGGACAAAAGCTATCAGGTGATGTATGTGTAGTCAGTCACAACAGCATTTAAAATGGCAAAACTTCATCGTAAAATTAATTCACTTCGATAGAGTCTCAGACATTTGGCTTGTAAAGGGGAAATAAATCCATCCGAAATGAAGGGAAGCTATTAAGGCTAATTAGGCTGTGAGTCACCAATTACTTTAATTAAACTTAAACTACAGATATAAACTTCTCCACATAGGAGAGGTGGTTGATACAGGGGTTACTCGTACAAATTTGCCTTTTGAATGAACTGTGCTTGTTGACTTAGCATTCACGCTAACAGAATTTGCTCGCGACAGTTAGCAAGCTAGCTATCTGAGAGCTTTATTCTCCTTTTCAAAGAATCTTTATAGAATTTAATGTTCAATCAGGAGACCCACATGTCAGAAGGACAAACAGTACAGAGAATACAGATTAAAATGTTTTTTTGACTGACCAGCGCTAGCATGTTCTCAGCTAGCTAGCATTTTAGAGGTTAGCCTGCCAGCTACAGCTAAAGCTCCTCCTCTGTGCCACAGATTGTTGTCCAAAAACATTTATCTGCTGTGCTGCACCAAAAACTTCAAGCATTAAATGTGTAAACTGTTGCTGAAAAAAGTCTCCTACAAAAAGTACTCTATTACTTTATTTTTTGAAGAGAAAACACATAAAAGCAGAGTCTCACCAATGTTTGAGTGCTTGAGCAATCTGCAGATCCTGGCTTCTCTCTCCAGTTTCTGATGGTCTACAAGACATTTAAATCACGACTTTACAACAAAAACTCAGATTTAAACAAGAGAGACGATGAAGCTGATCAGTCGGGTTTGAATGCAAAAAGGTGACGTCACATGAGGATATTTCATACAAAAAAAATCAGCATCTTAAAGTCGACCTCACTTTAATGTGCAAAGTTTGAAGGTAACTTTTGTAAAGGTGATTGACAAGGAGATGTCTCACACACACACACACACACATATGACTTTCCCACACATCTGTGAGATCGGCCTGAGGGCAACATCTGTCCCAGATGTCCATTTAACCCCTCATCCCAGATTGAGGAGAGGAGGAAACATATGACAGAAGAAGAGGAAGAGGAGAAGATGGGAGAGGAGGAAATAGGAGGAGAGGTGAGGAGGGAAAAGATGCCAGGAAAGGAAACAAGACAACAAGAGAGGAAACAAGGAAAGATAGTGAAAGGAGAGGAGGAAACAAGAGGGGAGGGAAGGAAAGGAAACAAGAGGAGGAGGGCAGAGAAAATAAAACAAGAAGCAAAAAGGGTAAAAGAGGAAACAAGGAGAGAAAAGTAGATGAAACAATCAAAGGAGACGAGTGGACGAGAGGAAGGAAACGAGGAGAAGAGAGCAAACACAAGGAAAAGAAAAAAGGAGACGAGAGATGAAACTGCAGGAGAGGAAAAAAGAGAAGAGCAGAAAGGGGCAGAGAGATGAAATGGAGAGGAGGATGAAAAAAAACACCAGCGTATTGATGAAGGTGGAGTTAGATGGATGATACCAGAGTCCCACCCATGATCTCACTCCTTTGCTGCAATTAAAGCTCTGCTCCTATTTTTAGTCGATTTCTGGGGCATTTTAACGTCATTTGATCAGTTTTAAATTGGAAGAAGAGACTTTTTATGACAGCGACATGTCTGAAAACGCTGCAGATGGCTCTTTAAAAAGGCCATTGTTTGCATATCCTCTCACAGCTATCACACCGATCTGTGTGGAAAGTGTAAAAACTGAGTACAGACTCCGGATTTCATCCTGTTTGAATTTGTCTTTATAACATTTTGTTCTGGAAAAATGTTGATTTCTGTCGTCCTTTTTTTGAAGCCGTGGATTCAACAGTGCATCTGACTGAAACCATCATCTGCCGCTCTCGGAGGAACAGACGTGTAGGCTTCACACGCTGGAATCAAACACTTGCTAAAATATGCTAATGTGAGCTTTCAGATCTGGGACACACACACACACACACACACACATGTGATGATGAAAACCCCCATGATGCCTCTGCTTCTTCATATTCTTGTGAGTCCCTGAAAACACACGTTACAGGACGTCTGTTCATGTCTTCCTTTCACTTCCTTCTCACCTCTGGCCGAGAGCTTTTTGGTGTTGATGATTTTGGCAGCGTACTCTTGGCCTGTGCAGAGTTTGACACAGCGGCGCACCACTGAAAAGGCTCCCCTGGGAAACAGAGACAGGAGACAGGAGCAGGAGACGGGTCAGCTGCCACATACGCTTTGTCAGCATCAAAGGGGCGTCTGAGCGATCAGATGGACCTCGCAGTTGTCTGGACTCCGCTCGGCTCTCAAACCGCCCTGACTTGAATGCCTGATGCACACAAATCCAGGTTTTAAAAGGGAAGCAGATAAGCCACATCACCGCCGTGGCACCTCACTTACAAACCCACAGTGTTAATTTTTTAAGCACTTTTGCCAGGAAATCTGTGCAGAGCAGGTTATGTGGGTTATAATCTACAAAACTTAAACTTCAAAAGATTAAACAGAAAGTAAAAGTCATGAGGTTAAACTCCATTGGATAAATTTACTTGAATAAATCCTCACTGTAATGATATTGGCATATTTAAACTGCATTTAGTCCTGCATGCCAACAGCAGGCTTATCAGGAACCACTTAAAACCAAACAACCTGCCTGCAGGGGGCGATGGAGAGTGCCTATATGTTTCTCTGATAAAATCTTGTGCTCAAGATTCTTATTATTCATTTATATGAGTTAAAATGCAATAAATCATGGAGTTTAATTTGAAAAATTATACACTAGTTATGAATTCCTGATGGATTTACAGTTAGCTGCTGCAGTTAGCCACTAATTAAAAAAATATAAGGCAAACAAATTAAACCCCTGCAGGCAGAATCAGGATTTTATATTCATGTAGTTGACTTGATGTTTGATTAAACAACAGACAGGCTGACTTGCACAGTAATAATATTATTAGCAGCTGTCTGTTTATCTGCTTTTAGCAACTAGCCAGCACAAGCTAGCACCCCTGTTAGCCTAGCCAGTCCAGCTTTCTGGTTGTAGACGTTTTCTTTTTTACTATCACTGTGTCCCTTTTTGTTACAACAAAGGACCTTTAATTACATTTTTCATTTCTTAATGTCATTCAGTCTTAAGAACAAGTAAAAAGACCTGACAATGGGCCCATTTAGATGCATATTTCTGCTAAATTTCCATGCAGACCTGTGACAGAAATGATTACTTTCATTCTTAAAGGTTGTGTTTCTGTTGACCTGAACTTGGCAATGTGCATCCTGTAATTATCAGTTAATCAACATGTCTCTCTTTAAAGACTGAAAAAGGTTACTGACAATAAACTCTGACACCTAATTTCTTCTATTCATTTTCAAACAAAAGCCAATCTCACAGGCTTCTTTTCTCCACAACTTCTATCATTTTATCCTTTCTGATTGTCATGAAAAGTGAAAAATCAGACATAGAAAAGCAGCGTTCCAGGATACGAACTGTAATTGCGTGTGTTGGAGTTTTTAGGGCCGCATTCGCCCATCAAACCCAACAGAGACAAACAGAAATAACCACCTCTGTCATTTCTCAGTGCTAAATTTATCTCACCTCAGTATTGTTACGCAATGAAACACTCACACCCCCCTCAGAGCCCCTGCCTCTTTCAAAAGCACTCCAACATGCATACATTAAGAGGAGCCATGGTGAGTAAGCATGACACTCGCTGACACTCCGGCGGTGTGGTAGAAAAGGCAGCGGTGCTTCGACATGACAGGTTATCTGCAGGGCAGGTGGGAGTCAGGAGGGGGGCTGGATCTGAGACCGAATCCTAAATTTGTTCACGTCAGCATGTAAAAAACCTCAAATCTGATATTTTACGGCTCCCTGAGCAACTATATGCTCATTTTACTGTTTGCTGTACCAACTTTACAGCTACTAATATGTCAAGAGGTGTTCACAATTTGTTTCCGCTGCCCCCAAGTGGCCAAAAAAATTAATTACTGCAGGTTTAAACTGTCCAATATGAAATGGTTAATCAGCAAAGTGTAATTTAATTAGTGTACAGTAATAAGTATCATTTAAAATTAAGAAAATAAACATAAACAATTAACTCATGCAGCAAATTTTCCCAATTAAGAAGCTGGAAATGGGAATCACTCATCATTTTTGCCTTAAAAATGACAAAAATAATCTAATTTATCAAAATACTGGCTGATTAATTTCTTTATGACCATAAATATATCAATTAATTAAACCACTTCGACTCTAATTTAAGTCACTCAAGTCACAGAGTTGTGTATGTCCATCAACACACACAGAGAAACCCAGCACACAACAAAAAGTGACAACAGCAGCAATAAAGCTCTGTTATCAGCGAGGGCAGCTGCTGCTACTCCAGCATCTCTTTTGTCTTTAACTTATCACATCCCACACACACACACACACACACACACGAAGCCGGAGATCCCTCACAAAAGAACCCGAGCAAGTCTGTAAAACCAAATATCAACATAAGAAGTGAAACCATACACAGCACTGAACTTGCTTTCTTTTTTTTTTGGTAATTTTCTCCCTCCTGTGCTGAGGAATAAATGTTCCTGTGAGGCAAACGTTGCAGAGATCCTCTCTACCCACGCACAGCCTGACAGAGACACTGAGTCCACTTCGCATCTACCCACTGTGGCACCCGAAGCCTCTTCAGTCTCTCTCAATTTGTCTGCATCCTATCTGAAACCACACGTCTCTAAATCTCTCCATTTGTCCAATTTCCTTTTCTTTTTTATATCACAAGACACACCTCATTAGATTAACAGCTGATGAAGGGCAGCAGCAGCAGGAGCATCATGCTCTGACTTCTCCACTAAGCTGTGTGCCACTGTGATTAAAGCCAGCTGATGATGATGATGATGATGAGGCAGCTTAATTCCAACACATCAGCCTTTTTTCACTGATATTAGGCCCGTTTGTCGCTAATTAGCCTTTGGGTAGAGAGGATGAGGAGGGGGTGGAGGTGGAGGTGGTGGAGGAGGTGCCCTTAAGTGCTCCTGGGCTCATGCATCCCCTATGTTCACGCAAAATCTAACTCCTGCGTTTAAAGAAGTCTGATGGCGTTGAAGTAATAAAAAAAGAAGAAGAAGAAGAAGCCATGCACTGAGGGATTAGCATGATTTAGATTTTTTTTTTTTTTTTGCAGAAGCTGATTTTCAGATGGAGGAGAGCTCCGGAGCAGCGTGCGTTTTGTTTTGGAAGGGATGGAGCTGCATCCATCCACGCAGATGTGCGGACCTCCATCCTCCCCCCCTCCACCCCCCTCCCTCCTCGTGCTCTTTACGCTCAGGGACGGGGTCAGGCTGCATGCATGCGGGAGACTCACAAAACGTTCACACGCGCTTACTTGCCAAGCTCCTCGTACAGCTGGTACTCATCTGTGAAGCGTGTGCAAGTAGTCGTTGCCATGATGTTTCCTCCTCGGACGGGTGCGGGAGTCCGAAATGCACGGTGCGTCGCTGCGGACGGGAGGACCTCGGGCTCAGTCTCCGCCCACCTCAGACCCCCGGACGGTTCAGCTGCAGCCCGGCGCGCACACACACACACACACACGCACGCACGCACGCACAGACACGCACGGTCCCGGCACGGACGGCAGTGGTTTGTCCGCTCTGTCAGGCGGGGAGGACGGACTCTTTAAATACCGCACAAATTGGAAATGTGAGCTCACCACATGACGTGATGCAAAAAAAGAAATAAAAAAAGGAAAAGAAATAAAGTGAAATCAAAGGCTGCGCGCGCTGATTGAAGGATGCGGGGGAGGGCTGCGTTAGATTACACGTTATTATAAATCATATCACAAAGAAAACCCGCATTTAATAATGAAATTACTGCACTTGTAGGTTAACTCTGACTCTATTTATAGCCCTCAGGGGGAAAACTTCCGTGAATCAAAGACTGCGGAGGAAATTTAATGCGCTTCTTCTCGGTGCACTTTAGTTATTGCAAAGAGGTTTTTGGCTGCTTTCAGGAAGTGATTTTAACCAACAGAATGAAATACAGGACTCGATTAACCTGTCAAAACAAAAACACACATTCTCTCTCTCACACAAACTCACACACACACACACATACACGCACACACCACTGCCACCTGCCCTCTGTGTATTGTAAATAGCCCGCTGCTGCATAAACACAGGTGACCTTACTGTACAGTTTGTAACTAAAAACACATTTTTTTTTAAAATTAACTATGTGAGCATTATATAAATTAAAATAACTAAGCCACTCCCACCATTATTAATGATTTTACATCGTCAGAAATCTGTTTATTCACTTTCTTGGAAACGAACGAGGAGATCGCTTCCATGTTTGCTAAAGAAGCTAATGCTAAACAGTTAGCCTAGCTAAAGTCTCCAGTTTAAAAAGCGTCACAAAGTCACTGTACACGACTGAGAAATAATCAGTAAAATAACTCCCATAATTACAAAACATTATGAGTTTACAATAAAGTTTTGTATAAGATAAAACACGTTAATTAGTGTCGACAATCTCTTACCTTTTCCGTTAGCTTTGAAGAATGCTAGGCTAACTGTTACCCGCCGCTTTGAATCAAGCTAAGCTAAACTAAGCGGCTGTTAGCTGTCATCTGATGCGTTTAATGTACAGAACAGAGAGTGGTATCAATCTTATCACTTAACTCTAGTTAAATCTAATTACTAGTATCAAAGAAAATACGTATATTTCATAAAAAGACAAACAGTTTCTATCAGTTGGTAAAAATCTGCAATAAAATCATCTCAATGTAACTCAGAGAGAGTTTGTTTTTGTCACTGAGGCAGTCAAATGTCCTCAGTTTAAATGCGCCTGTAATGTTAGCAGGAGAGAGGGAAGTAAACAAAACTGCAGAGATTACAGCTAAAAGGCTGAAAAAATCACTTTAGATGTTAGGTAATGATTATTATGTTCAGGTGGTGAGAAAACATTTATGTGGCAAAGGTAAATTGTTTTAAGTGCTGAACTGAAATACAATTTAAAAGTACTTGTATGTTAGTTTTCTCACTGCCAACATCTGCTCCACCACATCAAATAGGTAAATATTGTACTTTTTACTCCATTACATTTATCTAGTTACAAGTTACTTTTCAGATTACAATTTCCCCCTCATTTCCTGCCCAGGTGATGTTTTATTATTGAATGTTTGTGAAAAACTGAATGCTGAAATTTTTCTTCATGTGCCGACCTCCTTTAGATAAACAAAAGATGTGAAAAAAAATAGTTAATTTGTGTTTCTGAGCTCATGAAACCTTTTTGGAGATACCTGGTTCTCGCAGGACGGCCATGCTGCAAACAGATGCTGATCCTGCAGAATCTGATGCTTTGCTGTGGATGAAAACAGCCAACAGGACGTAAAGGACTTCAAACGAGCTGCAGCCTCAACATCTGCAGCAGGAAAATGCAACAAACACACGAACGCAGCAGGAACATGAAGCCAGAAACATCAGAGAGAAAAACACTGACAGCAACGTTACATGAGCACTTTAACAATAACTTTTTACGCTGATGATACTTTATTATACTTCACTGAGGTTTGAATGTAGGACTTTTACTGGTAATAGAGTATTTTTTACAATGTGGTAATACTACTTTTAGTTAAGTATCCTCCTCTACTGTTAATGTTGTCTTCCAGCTGAAATGCAAAAGCTTCACCTCATCTTTCCATCTTCATCACACCGTCAGCTGCATTATCAAGCCAAACTTTCCATCCGAAGGGAGGAAAGATCGATGAGTGTTCAGATGAATTTGATGACGACTGTGGAACAGAAGTTATTACGGCACTTTGAACAAAAGGATGCAGCAGAAGATGAGCGGAGTCAAGACAGAACAACAGTTTCCTCTTTTGTTCTGGCTGAGACTCATGTTCTCAGTTTCCTGAATAACAAGTAATTCATGTCTCATCAAGCTCATGTAAAGAAACAAAGGAAAGGAGTCCTGCAGTCAGAGGACGAGGACGTTATTTCAAAATGGAGAGAATTTCTGGGGATTTAAGTCAACTTATTCTTAGTTTCATACCTCTCTTAATGCATTCAAACACTTTTTAACAAACAAACTTAAGAGTTCATAAAGTATAATTAATAATCGTTGATGGTAAATAATGTTTTGAAACCCTGGATTATAAACTGAAGATCGGAAATATGAAGTAAGAGATAAATTTATCAATTTATTTTTGACAATGATCTAACTGGGGTCACCTGATTGTTACTGAAGACTGAGATGCTTTCAAAGACTCTGGAAAAACCAGAGTTAAGAGTTTTTTCAAACTTTTGCTTCCAAAGAGTAAAAAAAATGAGCTGTAAGGTTTGTTTTTTTTAACAGACTTTTATTTCAGGTTGGTTTTGTTTGGTTGTTTGGCAGCTGAGCCTGACTTCCTGCTCAAACGGTCCATTTTCATGCTGCAAAAGTCCATCTGCTGTTTTATTACCATGATAGTTGACAAATAAATAAGAAAGCAGAGCAACTTTTGGCTCCTCTGACGATCAAAGGAGACGTCTGAACCTGTAACCAACAAACACTGGAGACGGATGAAGAGGAGACAAGAACGTTTCGTCTTCAGGTTGAAAATTCACCCTGAAATGAGACGTTTGTTTCCATCCACCTGTTAAATGAGAATCTTCAGTTTGTGCAGAAATAAACTGAGAGGAAACTTAATGTGGCAAAAAGTTTTTACATTTGATGGGATTGAAAAAGTTTGCATATTTATAAAAACAAATTGACAAATTTCCATCATGTTTTCTACTTTGTTTACTAGTTGAGGACATTAATCTGTCATAAGAACTGAACAAGTTAAGTTCTTGCTGATTGTATGAGTTGATAAAGTTCAAAACCAAACCCTTTCACATAACAAATGGATGGAAACACATTAATTTGCATTTTCTTTAGAAGATTTTCTGGAAGTTTTGTCAAAATTTGAGCTTCAGTTTAGTGGAAACCTGCTTACTGACGGACGACTGAACTCCTGAACAGTTTGGTGACTTTTTACGAGAACAAAAAAGAAAAACAGATCCAGACTCACTCAGTAGGGCAGATAAACATATAGGCACTATTGAGTTATTAAATAATAATAGAAACAGCTACAATATACACACATTTTTTCAGCATATCAAACCACCAAAACATCAGATAAATGTTTGCTTCACGACGCCGTCTGCCCTCCTTCCTCCTCGTCCTCACAAAAACTAATGTGCAGCTTCATTTCTGCTCTTAAAGTGAAGAACAAACTTCCCACACAACAGATCAGCAGGTTCTCGTCGACTTTACTTCAGCCGCTTCGGTAAAGAAACTGTGACTCTGTTCATATTTGGCTGAGTTTTAGGGGGCGGAGCCTCAGAACTGCACGGCGCTGGACGGGATGTCGAACAGGGAGGGGTCGAACTGCTGCCCTTTGAAAGGCGAACCTTCAGCGTCCCAGCCCTTCTTCAGCATCTCATGCACCTTCTGTGGAGACAGATGAGTTAAACATGAACCTTTCAGGCTCATCAGCACCACAGTGCCACCTAGAGGTGAGTCAACATGCAGTAACCAACTCCATTAAAAACAAACTGATGCTGATTTGGACTCGACTGCTTTTCTACCAAAGATTCTTACAGACTTCTTTAACTCGATGAACCTTTTTTAATATGTTAATATTTAGTATCATTAGGCCCAAAATTACACACAAATACACACAGTTACACACTCAAAAGCTCCTTTCAGTCTTGCACCTCAGTATTTTAATATGAAGGGAATTTAGCATTTTGGTCTGAATTATTAAGTTACATAAAAGTAACTGCTGTAATTAAATATTTCTGATTATCATGACATAAAAAATAAATATGGAACAGTGACGAGCTGATTTGATGTTTTTCAGGAGACTTTTCTCCTCTCAGTTCAGGAAACAGACATTTAAAAAACCCAACAAAACTAATCAGATGAGCTTTCCATCTTTATAGTTTTTATATTTTATTAATAAGCTGCAGCGATGAGCGAATGAGGATTCAGACTGTTCAGATGCAGCATGAGAGCAAACAGGAAACAGGAGTCACAGCCTCGTGTCGTCTCTCTGCTGGTGTAGAAAAGTCCTGAGATGATCTTAAAGGTTTTCATGGATCGAATCAGTTAAAACGACGCAGCTCAAACTCTGATGGGCCTCACAGTGTTTCAGCTTCAGCCTGCTTCATGTTGTATGACAGCTGTGCTTTTCACTGTGAGCAGTTTGTTGCACGTTCGTGTGAAAATCAGATTGTGAATAAAAACTATTTGGTTTCACTGTTGATTTTCTTAAAAACAACCAAAGAGATGAAACCTGCAGACTTGTTGATCTGGTTTTTAGCTTCCACCGCTGTGATACTGGAAGGTTTAGGATGTTTGTTTGGACACCTGATGCTTATAAATGCAAAGAAACCTGGTTAAAGTTGGTTTCCTGCAGCCTGCAGATTTCTCAATATTGTGTAACCAGATTTCTAATGAGCTTGTCAAAACTCTGTAACAGCTGAGCGGCTGCATGAGAGGAAAGATCGTTAAATTGAACAATTGGATCTTTGTATTTAAAAAAAAAAAAAAAATCTGAGACTGAAACTAACACAAAGCCCTTACAGGAAGTCTCAATAAGTGGGTTTTCACAGCTGAACACTTGACTCTTTGTTAAACTAACACGCTGTCACGCTGCGAGGAAACCGCCTGGCTGCAGATAAAATGAGTAAAACCAGACTTGCAAAGAAAAAAAACAGGGACTGCAGCTTAAACTGATCACTGACCTGCTGCATGTTGCACGTTAACAAGGATTTACAGCAACCAGGTTACTAATGTGCATTAAAAAACCCAAAACTGCATGTCTGAGAGTGTTTGCTCACCATTTCGTGACTCTGCGGTTTTCCCTGCAGCTTCTGATGGTAGTCGAAGGTGAGTCTGTCCAGGACGGCGTGCTCCTCCTCATCAACCGTCGCCATGGAGCGCTCGCGGTTAATCTGGTTGATGTCGATCTCCTTCTCTCCCTTCAGCACGGCGCTCCACCAAACCTCCGAAGTCTTACTGAGAGACAGCTGGAAGTCAAACCCCAGAGAGTTAAATTAAGAAGGTTTTGGTTTAAAGGTTGATTATTCGAACAGAATCAGGTGGCAGTGAACTCACCACGACGCAGCTTCCGGGCTCCAGACTCCACAGAGAGTTTTCCGTGTTGATCTTGTGCGTGAATTCTCCCTCCATCAGTGTTTTCTCCTCGGCTCCGTCCCTCACACACACTCTCATGCTGCCAGGTTCCAGCGAGACTCTGACCTGCAAACAGGCGACAGGTCACAACATGAATGAGACAGAGCTGTAAGCACCAATCACAGGGAGGAGGGCGGTGGTCCTGGTTGGTCAGGCGGCGGCTGCAGGTGTGTTTACCTGTCGGCCTTTAACGACCGTCTTGGGCACGAGCACGCGGACCTCCACGTCATTGTAATCCTGAGACCAGCTGTAGTTTTCTCTCACCGCCCCGTTGTAACTGTCAGGGTCCGACTGAAACTTATCCTGAGCCCTGAAGAACACACACACACACACACACAAACACACACACACACACACACACACACAACTTTACATAGTTTCTCATTTATTACCTTTGTAATCTATTACACATTCATAGTACTGCCCTGCAAAAGCAAAAAACAGTTATCTGACTTTTTCACCTCTGTTTCTCTACACACACTCAAAAAAATTCTACCATAGAAATATTTTATTTTTGTGAGAATAACTTTAAAATTTTAGTAAATAAATAACAGATCTAAAAAAAATCAATTATTAGTATCAGAATCTGTCCTTTGGCTGACTGTCTGCCACAGAGAGACAGCCGAGCAGACAGCTGAAGTAAGACGACAATAACAAAGAAGGTAATAAGACAGAATGTTAAATAGTTTATAGAGACACTAATAAAAACAAGAAGCTCTGATGGATAAAAACACTGAAGGAAACTCACTCGTCTGCAGACTTTGTGCTGGCAGCGGCCGCCTGCTCTCCCTGAGGTAACTCGCCTGCACCGCTGCCACCGCCGGCACCACTGCTGCTGTCGGGCTGCAGACTGACGGTCGCCTTGGCTGCAGCATCTCCAGCATCCGGCGCTGAGCTCTCCGTCTGTGCCGCCTCGGTGCTCTGATCTTCTGGCCCCTCAGGAGGCTCGGCTGTGATCTCCAGCTCCTGGACCGCCGGAGGAACACGCTGGCTCTCCTCTCTCTTCAGCAGCTCGTTCATCTGCCGCTCTCTGTCGTGTTCTGCCACCTTCTCGAACAGCTTAAACGTCTGAAGGGGAAACAAGAGATTATTACAGATGTCAGGTTGTGAGCTTCAATATCTCACGTAGTTTTAATCAGAGAAAAGGAACCAAACAAGCTGCTGACACAGAGTTTGGCTGGTCTGAAGACGAGCTGACAGCACAGAACGGGTTCTTCTATCAGTCTGGTGTGAGTTATTATTTAAAATAAAGCAGAAAATGCAGACATATGTTAAGAAAACTACGTGTTTCAACACACTGACACCTCTGACTGTGTGGTAAATATTTCTGGTATCATCCTTATTGCATTGATCTGATGCACTTTTGTAAACTGCATTCTTTCAGTGCAGCAAATACAGAAAACAGCAAATGTTCTTTTAACTCTTGTGATGATTTCTGATTCTTTTTGAGGTTTTCTGGTGTTTGAATGTTTGGCAGATTTAAAATAAATGTCTCTCCAGTCACAATATTATATCTTATATCTTATTATATCAGTAGTGTTGACTAATTTACTGTGTGTGCTGCATATATTAGGTTAGATCATAGTAATTCAGTCAACAGTCCTCTCAGTAATTCCTCTCTGGATGAAAGCTATAATGTATTGATCACAGACAAACACATTGATTTAATCGATGATCATTATTCTTGTTGCTGTTGAACTGTATCTTGTTATACTGACTGATGTGTCTGTTATGTAGCCAAACTACAAACATCCCATCATGAAAGTGAACTTTAAGAAGTCTCTCTCTGCCATGTTGTTGCCATGACACTGAAAATATCCAACATGCTGACAAGTTTCACCTTAAGCACCATCTTTTCCGCCACACCGGGAGGGAAACCCATCTTGTCGTTGGGACCTGACAGCAGTCGGTAAAAGTCTGTCTTTCGGTACAAAAACCCGAAGTAAACCTGAAGAAAGTCCTGGATGTTTCCAACATGCTGCAGGATCCCCAGCAGAGCGTTGTCGTACATCTCTGTCATCTGTAGCGGCGACGCCATGACGGCTTTTATCGTTTCCTGCGTTCAATAACCTTTAAAGTTTCTCAGCCGTCGATTTATGAACCAAACTGAACCGTTTGGGGCACAAAATTAAGTTTAGAAATAAGTAGGACTCGCTCGGTATCGTTCCTGAACAACTGTGTTCCTTCTTACAAAGCAGTAATAGTCTATCCGGTTCTATCTTTTCAAAATAAGTGCACAATCTCAATTATAACGTAAAGTTTATCAAAATTACTGATGAATAAATATGAGTACATAGCTATAAATAGAAAACGTTATATTTTGTATATTAAAACAGCTATTTTAATCATTATTTTCATTTAATTTAGAATTTGGTTCTTCTTTCCTATTTTATTTTTCTGTTTCCGGTAAGTACAGCTCAACAGTAGTCCGGCGGAAACAGATGCGCAGCTGCGGGTAAACAGTTCCAGTGTACAGGAATAGCTTCCCCCAAAAATAATCATTTTACCATTTTGACAGGAGTTTTATCCGTCACGATGTTGCAGTTTAATTAAATGTAATAATATTAGTAAAAAAATAAGAGAAAACAGTGTATAAAAGTGTAACAGTTTTCTCCGTTAGCTTTGTACGCGTCCAACATTTTAATAGTCAAAAAACATGGCGGCGTCCTTGAGCAGCACAGGGAGCGTGAGACTAACCGGTTACTTACTGGCAAGTTAACTGTTTTAGATGTTTAACACATGCATATAAACTCCTGTTGACATTTAACATCTTGTTTTGCTCTGGTTTATTCAGTTTTTGAGTCTGAGAGCGTGTTAGCTCAGAAGCTAACGTCAATAGTCCACCGTCAGCTAATCGTTAGCTAACATAGCTGTATTATCATGCCTGACAGGCGTTAACGATTTTTAATATTAAAGTTGGAACAGATCGATATGTTAATGTCAACTGTGTCACACTTATTCAGTTTGCTTCGCAGTTAAATAGTCGGCTACTCTTAGTTCATTATCTTTTCTGTTCTGCGTCTTTTTTGAGAACATGAACTTGAGTCACTCTGCAATAAAGTGACAAAAATATCAACCTTTGGTTTGTTTAAATACATTCACACTGGATTAATTAAGGACAGATTACATGATGGGTTTAGTTGATAACTGCCTAAAGATCCCAGAGCCTCATTAAGGATGGATTTACACTGTTGTTAAAAGTTTGTGTTAATAAAATACATACATGTGAAAATCGTTTGTTACTTCTTCAGTACCCTGTTAAAAGACCCTCAATTAATATATAATTTAAAGGCTTTAATTATGCTCTTTTTAATTAATTCTCTCATGCAAAGTATGCATAATTAAACAAACACAGAGTAAGTTCCAATTAATATAGTTTCTAAATAAAATAACTCTAATTTGAGCCTATAAAAGCCTTTTGTTGTAAAGAACACATTTATAGTAACCTGACAGTTTTTACTCTCATGACGTTTCCTGTTTCCTCTGCAGAACGCCGTGGTCAGGTCCGGCTCGTTGTGCAGCTCCTCTGGAAGCAGAAACCTCCATGTTACTGCAGCGTGCTGCAAGGTAAACACACACACACACACACACACACACACACATCTGGTTTTATATGCCACCTCCCTTTAAATACGACTCACATTCTTAATCTACAGCATAACTCTTCTGTATTCCTCTGTTTCGATATTATAAGATAAACATGTACGTATAAGATTGTGATAAAGATGGCAAAGTGGAATTATACTTGACCATTTGTTGCACTTCACTAGAAATATCCATAAAAGCCAAACCTGTATCAGTCCACCGCTAGTTTTCACATTTGGTTCTTTCTTTCTCTCTCTGTTGTGTTTCAGAACCGAGCAGCTCGGGTTCGAGTGGGAAAAGGAGACAAACCTGTGACCTATGAGCAAGCGTTCGCACCTCACCACATCGGCCACCGCAAAGGATGGCTGTCACAGCACACCAGTGAGCATGACCGAGCTCGTTAAAGAGCAACTTAAGAGCTTAAATCTGACCTCTTCACGTTTGTCATCCAGAGTGAAAATGTCTGCAGGCACTTCTAGTAGTTTAAAGAGTGTTTCTTCAGCCTGATCTCAGCATTTATCACAGTGGAGTTTAAGAAAAGGATCACATTATGCACAAACGTCCAGGATAAAATCACAAAGACTTTCAAATTCTTTTGACACTTTTTCAAATTTAGAGACAGAATAAAGCCTTTAAATTCAGTCGGTTTAATCATTTCCCCTTTGACGAGGCTGTTAACTTTATACGCTGCATAGTTCACTGACTTCCCTTCCTGTTCCTGCCAGGTAACCTCAAAGGAGAAGAGGGAGCACCTGAACGCACCACAGAGGACGTGTTCATCAGACGTTTCATGTTCGGGACCTTCCACAACTGCCTGGCCAATGAGATCGTGATCAAACGGCGTGGCAACCTGCTCGTAGTGTGCGCTTTAATCCTACAGAAACTGTCACCGCAGAAGCTGTACTTCCTGATCGGCTATTCAGAGTCTCTGCTGTCACACTTCTACAAATGTCCCGTCAAGTTAGAGATTCAGACCCTGCCGGATAAAGCTGTGTACAAGTACCTCTGATTCTGCTTTCACTTCCCTCTAAATGTTCATCTCCAGCTTTCAAATGTTGTCAGTCTTTGTGTTTTTGTGACAAATAAACTCTCAGAAATAAAGGAAATAGAATCATGTGTTTTATTGAAACATTGTGCCTGAAAGTGTCTCACAACTGTATGAAAATATGATAAAAACAGGTGAAATAATAACATTTCCTCAAAGGAGAAGTTATAATTGTTGTTAACTAAAAAAAAAGAGCCACACAACATGATTTCGGTGTCTATTTTTCATTTATTTGAATCAGTTTCTTCAAAGTGCAAATACATTCACATTTAAAAAGGCACATGAGGCTTGTCAGTGCAAATACATGAGGCACAGGATTAAAAAACGCTCATTTCAAATGTTAAAATGTTAAATGTCCCTTTATGGATTCCCAGATTTCAATTTACAGGATTCAAATTTTAAAAATTTGTCTATTCTTTAAAATAAAAAACAAAACTGGACACTAAATTTCATCCAGTTAATAAAAGACTTGACTTCTTTCCTTCAGAGGTGCTGCTGAGATAAAAACACGAGCATGAAGTCAGAAGCAGGTGGAGCTGTTTCCTGCACGGACGCATCCTGAAGGAGGAGTTTTACATTTTGGGAAATATGAAGCAGGTTTCATGCCGGACTGTTTCTCATCAGTCAGACTCATAGAAGCTTCAGGAAGTCGCTGCATAAAACCACAACTGCCTGTTTTCACACATCAGTTTCTCTATAAATGAAACAAGTCTCAACCTGCTGCTGTTGAGCTTTGAGATGCCTTCAGGTGCATTTTGAAACCTTTAAAGCCATTTCCTTCTTTTCCTTTTTTATCCTACAATATTTTGCCAATTGGCTGCTGATGAAAAGTATAAATTTACCTCTAAAAGAAGTGTTTTTTCCCCAAAATGTGTAACTTTTCCCTCAGAGATGCGTGAATTAATGGCCACAGCTGCAGTTCACCTGCAAAACTTTGGTTGTGTCTCATTTAAAAAACAGTTCTCACTTCCCTGAAAACATTTTGTGTCTCTGTATAAATGTTCAGCATTTTGAACCCTAAACAGTGTAAAGAACAAAGGTTTATAGTGCAGTTCAGCCCAGAAACACACAGGCTTAACAGACTGGAGGAAACAGTCCAGTCTGCAAAATATGAATGTGGCACGGAGGTTATCTTCAAGGAGTTTATCATGAACTAAAAGGAGGAGAAACACGAGCACAGCTCAGAAGAAAAATGGTCTTTTTTACAGCAGATATTTGACTCGTAGCAGCAGGAAAAGCACAGGTGTCTCTAACAACATTATGAAGGAAAAGTTTGACATTTTAAAAAATATTCTCACTTGCTTTCTGCAGAGCTGTGTGAGAGTACGAAGGTGTTAAAGTGACACATCTGTGTTTTACGGGAGTCATGTGTCTGATTGTTTCTTGGTCCGGTGTCAAACTCATAAAACATCGACGTGCTGCTCTTTTATTTCAGACTTTGCACTGATTAAACAAACATGATGCAGCTTGTTATTTCGTGAGCTATCGAGGAGCGGCAAGGCAGATTTTATGTTTTCGACGGAGCCAGGCTAACTGTCTCTCCATATTTCCAGTCTTAATGCTAAGCTAAGCTAAGCTAAGCTAAGCTGCTGTTGCTTCAGCTACATATTTAGTACACAGATATGATACAATCTGTTCATGCAGTTTGGTGTATTTTACAGTTTGGTTTTTGTAGAGATTAAAAAAACATCAATACTAAGTTAAGCTAACAGTTTCCCGTTTGTAGCTTTATGTTTAGCACAGAGACAGTGGTGCTGACATCTAATTTTAGTGAAAAAGCAAATAACTGCATCATCTGACCTTTCTCTAATAAAATAAAGAGGTAGTTTAAGGGGGAATTGCTGAGTTATTAGCAGTAGAATTAATATCAGAAGCATTTTTAACGCTAACTTAGGCTAACTACTACTTGTCTGTACTAGCTACATAACTAATGTGCAGATGTTGGAGTGGTGTCAGTTTGCAAGGGAATGTATTAAAACATTTTGCAAATCATGAAACTTTTCCTGAAGCTTAGATAAGTTTTTAAGGGTGAAACTGTCGTGTTTTAAGCAGCAGAAACAGAAACAGTCGTCATGCTAATTTAGGCTAACTGTTGCCTGTTAGCCTGTTAGCTACATATCTAATTGACAGACATGAAGGTGGGAAATCTCTCAGAAAGAAAACCAGTAGGTGTGTTTTCCATAATGTCAAACTTTTCCTTGAATGATGGATTTGTTCTGTTTAAGTGTCCCAGTAAACCACGACGGCGTGACAGTGAACCCGCATGCACGAAACCAGGACGCTGAAACTGAAGCAGGTAAACAGAACACAGACATCATTGTTTTATTATTCACACGAGTGATTTTCCTTCTGTGACTCGTCAGAATTTCACAGTAGGAAATGTCTTCATTACAAAAAGGCCTCGTCTCCATCTGTCACGCTTGTGGTAAATGTTGCTTTTGACCAAACAGTCAGAAAAACCAGCCCCACCTTCCACCATGAACGGAGTCGACTGCTCTCCTTCTTCTTCTTCTTCACTTGATGTCGTGGCAGCTTTTGCCTTCACAGGACTGAAGCTTTATGAGCCGCTGGTTCATCGTCTGCAGCAGAGCTGGATCCACCTTCTTCACGATGTTCTCCAGCTGATGGGGGTCCGACGTCAGGTTGTACACTTCTACGAACGACTGTGGATGCAAAGAGGAGCAGATGTTGATCTTCACAAACATCTGCCTCGTGTGTGTGTGTGTGTGTGTGTGTGTGTGTGTGTGTGTGATGGGTGAATCTGTACCTCGCTGTCTGCAAACTCGCAGTATTGCAGGTTTTGTTTGCTCTCCAGCGTCCTGACGCAGGCGTAGGTGTTGTTGTAGGCGTCTTCACACACGCAGTCTGGGAAACATTGCTGAAGGAAACAAGTGCAACTGAAAATTATAATCATTATTTTCCAGATTTTAAAAACAACCTGCAGAGTTTTGGAGATTTTAACTGAGAGCAAAACTATTGAGCAACATTTTGACGATGAGGCTGTTTCTTGTGTTTTGTTTTTTAAGCTGTGCATGACGGTCACATGAGCAAGGACGCAGGTGATCCACACACCTTCCTGAGAGCTGCAGGAACCAAAGCCATAAAAACCAGAGGAATGCACTTCCTGCCTCATAAAACAGTTTATAAAGCCACTGTTTTGCAACCTGTTGTTGACTGCAACCAAGTGCATCTACTCAAGTACAAGTTCAAGCTTTATGATTGAACTCTGCTACATAATGGAGGTAGATTCCTCTTATAGATTTAGTTACTAGTTACTTTTCAGATTACACTGTTTCATTCTCGAGCTGTCAGAATATCAGATTGTTGCTACATGATCATCTGACCTAAAGAATTCAGGATTTATTGGGATATCTTTGGAAAATTTGACAGAAAATTCAGCTTTAACTTAGTTTTCAGGGAATAAAAGCGTTCAGATGAGCTCGACCTTCATCAGCAGCAGCAAGAAGTCAACATCCACATTAATGCAGCAGGAACATGAATCCAGAAACATCAGGTTTAATGTGAAAACAGGACTTCCTCCACAGTTTGAAACATGCTTTTCCTCCTTGAAGCAGATACTCACAGACAGTCCAGGGCCGAGTTTGGGACACGCAGGATCTGACGTCGGCCGTCCTTCTCCGGTGTATTCGACGAGGAAACATGGACGAGCAGAGCCGTTACGCAGCGACGGAGCCTGATGTGAAGAGATTTTATATGAGTGAAGATTAAGAAAAATAATAATTTAAGAAAAGAACATTTGAAGAAACATCTAACCATCTGAGAGAGGAACGACTGGCCATCCAAGTTCATCGCAGTCAAGTTGACGCCAGAAATGTCCAGAATGGTCGGAGCCAAGTCGATGTTCAGCACCGGAGCCTGAAGGAGACGAGCAACACGACGAAACAATCACAAACAAACAGAAATCAGCATTTTTTTAACAGATGCAAGCAAACACTCAGTGTGTGTGTGTGTGTGTGTGTGTGTGTGTGTGTGTGTGTGTGTGTGTGTGTCCGACCTGCAGCGTCTGTTTGGCTTTGATGCCCGGCCCGCGGACCAGAAGCGGGACCCTGATGTCGAACTCGTACAGCTGCCTCTTGTCGATGGGCAGAGAGAACTGACCTGGAACGGCGAGGACAGGTGATCACAGACAGGAAACGCATCATCGAGTCACCTGAGTCACCTGAGTCAGAGCGAGGACTCTGATTGGTGCGCGCTCACACCTGTGTGGTAGCCGTTGTCTGAGGTGTAGAAGATGTAGGTGTTGTTCAGCTCCTTGATGCTCTCCAGCTTCTTCACCAGCTTCTCCACCATGTCGTCCACCGACAGCAGAGTCTGCCACCTGCAGGACGGATTATTGTTTACACTTCGACATTTTTAGCCAACATGTTAAAAGAGCTAGTTTCTAATAAAGAAAATAAAATTAAAATAAGAGTAAAAATTAGATTTAGTAAGTAATAAACTCATAATTTAGAAATTCTCTCAGTTTCTAATGTAAAATTTAAACTGATTTATATAACTTTGTTTAAAAGGTGAGCAGGCAGAAACTAACATGCAGTTCCTCGAATGGCCACTTGAGGCTGCTTGTAAAAGTGAGTTAATCCTTATTGAGTCTCATTTTAAAAGGGGAAATAAACATGTTTACAGCCTGGAACTTAAAACACTTTGTGGCTTCAGCTCATTAAAACTGTGTGAACTGAATTTAATTATAACTCATTAATTTAAACTGAATTAAGGTTTAAATTTGTGCATAATTAAAGCCGTTAGCTGTCCGCTGTAACGTCACCTCAGCTGATTTAAGCCGCTGAGCTCGACCTCTCTGCAGCGTTTGTGCCGTCGGTGCCATCTGGAGATTAAGTTAAGTAAATATGGAGCATATTACAGGGTTTGTTCTGTGGTTAACTGCACCGACAGGACGTCCAGGAAGCCTGTGCACCACCTTTAAGTGACCAAACATCAATTATGTCCATGTTTTATACAGTTTACGCCTGCGAGATGATATTATGATTGGTGTTTTATGATATTATAACTCTGATGAAGATGTTTTTGACTTTGTGAATACATGACTTTGGTTTTGCCACTTTTTCTAAATAATTCTGATGATTATTCCACCTTTGTAGACTTGAAGCGAGTTAAAGTCCCTTCACAACCTCAGAAATGTTCATTCAAACATTCTTCCATCCTTCAGTCTAAAGGAGGAACGCTCGGCGGTCTCACCTCCTCCTGTAGGCGTTGTCCAGGAAGGCGAGCGAGCTGTTGGGCATGGGGTTGACGGGCTGACGCAGCAGCCAGTGTTTGTCCTGAAAACACAGAAACGCAGAGATTCACTGTGAAAGACGCCTTAAAAACAGATGCTGAATGTGATAAAAGTCGATGTTAGAGTCGGACGAACCTTCCCCGGTTTGTCGAAGCTGCCGTCTCGAGGAGCTTTGACGTTGTCGAACTGTTTCTGGTACTGCGGCGCCGCCGTCCAGGGGGAGTGAGGCGCCGGAGGAGACAACATGAGGAAGAACGGATGCTGATAACTCTTGTTGTCCAGGAAGTTGAGGGAGCGGTTCGTCTGGATCGACACATGAAACAAGACTGAACACCAGATTTCACATTTTATAAGAGAAAACAACAGTTTTCATCAGTGAGAAGATCTCAGAGAACATCTTTATTTCTGTGGAAGGTCTGAAACTGACTGAAGCTGCAGGTTCAGGGAGGTTTTCTGTGCGTTTGCTGCATCTGTGACTCATTATCACACCGGGACAACAGCTGGTCTCACGCTGTTAAATCCATGTTATTAGATGTGACTGAGGAGGCCGCGAGTTTCACGCTGAGTTAAATTCGTCTCGTCAGCTCTCAGCACTTCAACTGCTGAGCAACTCGACTCTGAGTTGATGAAACTTCCTTTCACCAACTCAAATCAACCACGTTTAGTTTTTTATTATTATTTCAGCTGATTTTTCTGTTGTTTTTAAAAATTCTTTACATTTGAGTTAAAGATTTATTGAAAAACTGATATTCTAACCTCCATTTTGATTTATAACGACTGTAAACCAGATAAATCCATCACATCCGACTCTTTATTGCCGGTGAGATGATGATCTGAAAAGTTTTTTATGGAAAAAAACTGCAGATTTTTCCACATTTAAAATCCACCAACATTCACTTCATTTGAGGCTTTTAAGCTGTTTGTCATTTAGTGCTTCTCCACTGCCTTTTTTTCTAAATAAGATGACCATCCTTTCGTCACAGCTGCTGACAGAAGCTCAATAACACTCTGTTTTACAATCAGCAGCAGGTGACGAGAGAAAGTTCAGGAGTCATAAACTGTTTTTAAGAATCATCATGTGTCACCTGACTGAAGAGCAGCAACATGAAACTATGAAACAGAGAAGAGATTAAAATAAAAACATGAAGAAACCAAACTTTGTCACTCAAACACTCTGATATCTGAATGAAAAACTGATAAACTGCACAGTTTCAGTCTGTTTTTCTGCATTTGTGGTTTAGTTCAGTTTGTAATGAACCTTCAGCTATGCTGCTTGACCTTTGACACATTTACATTTTCATGAAAGCTGCTGATTCAGGCGACTTGAAGGCGAACAGTCATTTATTTTCCCATAAACCCTCACATGACGGCGTCACTGCGCTGATGAGGCAGACTGAGTGTGTGTCGTTACTCACGATGAGGTCGGTGAGATAATCCTGTTCGTAACGGTCGCCGTGCGCCTCCTCCACGCCGTTCACTGACAGCGTGTAGTTGTAATACTGCGAGTTTCCCACCTGTGACCACAGAGATCAGCCGTGACAGCAGAAGAACACGGAAACACAGTGTCTCAGTGTGTGTGTGTTCACAGGTGTGTTTACAGGTGTGTGTGTGTGAGTGAGACTCACCAGCGCATGCCATTGGTCCCAGCCAGGTGGAACATGGCCGACGTCTCCTGCTAGTTTGCTGCCGTACTGATGGAGAGAAACAGTGGAGAGTCACAGCAGTGATTCAAGCTAAATGCTAACATGCTAATGTGCTAATAAAGATGCTAACATGAGGATGTTCACCATCATAATTTAGCAAGTTAGCATGCTAAGATTTGCTTATTAGCAATAAACTCAAAGCACAGGTGAGACTTACTTTTACAGGTATTTTGCTTTGACTTGGAATATTAGACAAATGACCTGATGGTGGCGCTACAGACAAAGTTATAACAACTTATCCATCCTGAATGTCTCTAAAATCCTAAGTAGTTGTTGGGTTGTTGCATTCATCTCCAGCTGTTAGCATGTTAGCACATTAGCATGGCTCAGAAACATTGAAATCGTTCATAAAATGACTCAAATTCTCAAATCTGATGTTTGAAAGTCTGAATGTTGCATCAAGTCTTTGGTTTTTTTGTTTCTGTGGACAGGATTTAAATAAATTCTCCAGCATGAACTAAACATTCAGCTTCATAATCAGTTTTTCATCCAGCAGCAGCCCCACAGTGAAGGTGTGGCTCTCATGACTAACATCTGCTGTTGTTTACAAGGTTTGATGTTGCTTCATCCAGTGAAAACAGGTTTTTTTTTCATTTGGTTATTTTTTTTTTCAACACGTCCGCATGTCTGCAAGGTTTCACTTTGTGGTTTTAAAAGAGATGAATGCAACATTTTCAGAGCCAGAACTGTTTATTATAGGAGCCATTTCTGCACAGAAACACTGTCCTGTGACGAGGACGCTGAATCTGAGAGGAGATGCTGGTTTTATGGATGGAAACATCAGACAGAACTTTAATCCATCCTGCAGGAGTTTACATTAAAAACACTTCAAAATAAGACGGTTAATGTGGTGAATGTTGCTGCAGTTCAGCCACAAACTGCAGCCTGACGAGTCAAACCCAGAGTTTAAAGAGCTCACAGAGAATCAAAAGTGTTCAAACCTGATTCAGGTATTTTCCAGCGAAGAACGTCTGGTATTTGAGCTTGCTGAGGTAGACGGGGAAGGCGTCGGCCTCGGGGCCTTTCTGCCACAGCGGGCTGGAGCAGTTTCCCGACAGCGAGTTGTTCCTCACCTCGTGGTTGTGGGGGTAGCGGCCGGTCAGGATGCTGCTCCTGCTCGGGCAGCACAGCGGCGTCACGGTGAACTTCACCAGGAGAAGGAAGCGAGAAAGGAGAAGGAAGAGGATTGAGGAACAGAAGGAGGAAAAAAAAAAAAGATGACGAAGGAGAAGCATGACAGCGGAGAGGAAGATGTGCAACTCGTTTATTTCAACATTTTGAAAACTGAGTGTGATCACAGGTGAGAGACAGATACACTGAACAACAACATGAACACACTGAAAACACTGAAAACACTGAAAAGACTCCGTCACAAGTCAGAGAACTTCTGTCAGCAAACTGCTCTGAAAGCATCAGCAGCTTCATCCTGCAGTGGAACATCTCCTGTCTGAAGCTTCTCCTTCACACTGATCTTCAGTGTTTGTCGGTGGAGAAACTTTGCACCACTTTAAATGAGACCATGTGAGAAGTTCAGAGAGGAAATGACTGACGGACAGCTGACGGACAGCTGACGCCTCACAGGAAGCCTGACGACACACAAACCTTCAACCTTTCACACTGTTGAAATCTGTCATCTTGTGTTTTTAATGCAGAATCTTAATCTGAAAAGCTCTCAGATCAGCTGAGCAGAAGAATGAAGCTGAAAAAACTGAAAGTAATCAGGTAAAAGTAACTAAATACTGCAGTAGTTGGTGTGTATTCCTTCCCATCAGCGGGTAAATGTACTCACAGCGTTGACAAACGTCGCTCCTGCGTCTCCAATCAGAGCTTTAGTTTTCTTCATCGGCGTCTGCAGAAGAAAAACAAGAAGAAGAAGAAGAACTTCATTTATCACGAAAACACACTCTGATCAGCCCGAGTCCTCACGAGACACCGTTATCGATTAAAACACGCATGAAGCGGCAGAGAGATGAAGGTTTGTGACTCTGGTGAGTTCAGCTCAGGTGAGGAGCTTCAGAGTCATTTTATCGATCATTTGCGTCCGATTGTCGATAATTATCAAGAGGTGGAAACACGAGATATCATACCTGAGATGATGAAGATGATTAAAAACACAATAAAGATCAATAAGATGATTTTAAACTGATCAAACCTGTTTAAACTCTCATATTAAATAAAGTCACTGAGTCTATCAGGATCGATACAGGTGATTATTGATCAGTTTCTCCCGTCAGATTCCACTCACCATCCCCCCCAGCTGAACATCCTGGTCGTCTGCGAGGATGAGGATGATGTTGCTCGGTTTGACGCTCGGTTCCGCACACCTGACGCAGCAGGTGAGCAGCGCGAGCAGCGTGACTGCCGCCGCCGCGTGTCTCCGCCGAGCTCGTGAGGCTCCAGATCCGCCGCTCAGACCTTCCATTCGGCCTCTTCCACGGCACCGGGCCCGCTGCGACACACACACACACACTCACACACACTCTCACACTGTTCAGCTGAGGCTCGGTTTCGTTTCCTGCTCAGCGCCGCGCGGAGGATGGTGTGTTTGGAGGAGTGTGTGCGTGCTGGACACACACACACTCACGAGCCTCGGAGTTTGAGGAAGTGGAGTGTGTGTGTGTGTGCTGGTGGTCATATGATCAGACGGAGTGGGCGGAGTGAAGACCGAGAACAAACTGTACCTCAATGACTTTACACAACTTTTACACAACCGAGCTGCCTGATGTCCGAGCGGGCCAATCCGGAGAGAGGGAGACTGTTACCATGGATACGGCAACGCCATTAAACGGATGTTGAATGTAAAGCGCTTTACAACACTCCACACACACCATTCACACACACTCTCACACAAACACACACACACACACACACCTGACCAGAGGGTCAAGTACCTGCTGCCACCTGCTGGAGCGTCAAACACTCGCACGCGCGCTCACGCACCGCCGGAAGTTCCATCAGGAGGTTCAACTTATAATATAATATAATATAATATAATATAATATAATATAATATAATATAATATAATATAATATAATATAATATAA
>JAQMCX010000027.1:11684283-11705591 GCA_029814765.1 Acanthurus leucopareius | reverse complement strand
TTTTTTTTTGTGTGTGTGTGTGTGTGTGTGTGTGTGTGTGTGTGTGTGTGTGTGTGTGTGTGTGTGTGTGTGTGTGTTAGCCTGAAGTTGCGTGATCCACTGAAAAATCCTTACTGGGAAATCCAGTATTATCGAATGCAGACCAGGATTATTGTGCTTTCACTGAAGAGGTCAGTGGGAGGATTTGAAAAGATGTCACATGAGGCTTCAACCACATGTTGAGTTGGTCTCCAGCTGCAGCGATTATTCCTGTTATTGATCAATCGATTGGTCAGTAGAGTCAGAAAACAGTTAAAAAAACCCAAAATGACGTCTGCAGATGTTTTTCTTGTCCAGCTGTCACTATAAAACTCACTATTTTCTCACCTTTTATTCTTTTTAACTGTTTAACATATTTATATTTTACAAGACTCTTAATTTGAAAGGTTAATCAAAGCTTAGCTGACTGAGAAAATTCATTTCTAACTTAATTTTTGATATTCAGTGAATCATTTTACCTGCTTCCATCATCTCAGGTGTGAGAGTTCACTCCATTTCTTTGCTGTTAATGATGGTAAAGCAAATATCTTCAGGTTTTGGATCATTGATCGCATAGTTTAACAAAACATCCATCACTTTAGCAAATCGAGCTATTTGAAGATGTCACCCATTACGTGGGAGGTTATAACAGATATTTCCCACTGCTTGTTATGTTATTATAGCAAAAATATATTAAAATCTTCATATTTTAAGCAAAAAAATGTCAAAATCATCTTTATTCAACCCTTGAGATGTGACAAAGTGGCTGCTTTTTGATGTTAAAATGGACATCTTTGGTTTTTTGATGCCTTTTGAGCTCTGTGAAGCTGTTTTCTAAGAGTTTTTATGTGATTTTAGACAATATTAACTGTTAGTAGCAGCCCTAATATTCATTATCATATAGTCGTCCAAGTGGAGAATGAGGAGCATATGCTTTACAGTTGTTCTCCTCACACACACACACACACACTCACACACACTCGGAGCAGCTGTCTCCAGAGTTAATAAAGACTGTCTGCAGGACAACAAGAGCTTGTTCTTGAACCCAAAGCAAATCTGAACTATGTGCAGTTTAGTCGCGGTCTGAAATCACCTCGTCCCTCCTGACGTGAACACACAGCGTGGAAACACACTGCCTGACTCTGGCGTGAGGAGCAGAAAAGGGGGGACAGGAGGCAGAAGAAGAGAATGCTGGGTAATTCGATTCCCTCATCTCTCTCTCTCCTCCTGTGGTCTTCTTCTTCTTCTCTGACCCGACTCTTCTTCCCCATTCATTCTCAGTAGTTGTGCAGCTCTGGCAGCTGTTCGCCGCCGGTGCGTCGCTCTGACCGTTTGCCTGCTGACGGGGCACGCCGGCTATTTTAATGTGGGAGGCCTCTGCACACTTGACATTCCTGGTCAAGGAGTCAGCTGTGCCATCAGGACCTCGTTGCTCGCCCGGGGACACGGTCGCACAACAGCGCGATTGTGCTGAGATCTGCTCACATGTGGCGCACGCAGCGTTTTCCTGCAGAGACACGCCGCGCTGTGTGCAGGCAGGTACCACACAGAGACGTTTTGTTCGTGCTGATGAGCCTCGTGCCTGTCGGTGGTGGTGGTGGAGTCAGTGTCGAGAGGTCAGTGTGTCAAAACAGCTTCTCTGGTCTTTGATTGGTTTATTGGCAACAAGCTCCTGCAGAAAACGTCTCCGCCCCATTTGTTGTGATCTGTTACATAAAGACAAATATGTCAACATCATCATTAATCAATGAGTCAGCAGAGTGAGTTGGATTTGTCCTCTGGGGATCATGAACGACTTTATAACTCATGCAGCAGTTTTTGGGATATTTCTAATGTTAGCCGGTGCTGCTAGCATGGCTGAAAAGTTGCCACATTTCACACTTGAGTGTGAAAACCTCCTGTTAAAACTTTATTAACAACATGCTGAGGAGTGAGCTTGTGATTGTGGTTCACAGCGGTGAGATTTTACCTTTAAAGTACAAGTTTTTATTAAATTCTGACACTGTGGGCCACCTCGAAACCAAACTAGGACAACAGCATCTCCCTCCCCACAATATTCACAGTTTTTACTAAATACAGTGGTGCCATTGACTCAGTTAGTTAGCCGTTCAGACATGTTTTAGCCCATTTTTGACTGCATTTAGCAAAACTGCACCATTAAAAGTAATCTTTGTTAACAATTAGCAGCTCCTGTTTGTTTTGTACTCACTGATGTGCAGAAAAATACAACTAAAACACTTCAACACTGAAACTCAGGTTTCTTTTGAGCGTCTTAGTCTGATGTCTTTCCAAAAGGACGCCAGAGATGATGATGATGATGATGATGATGATGATGGGCAGTGTGAGTCTGAATCTAAAAATACATGTATCATGTCTGTGTGTCCAGTGTTGTGACTCATCCTCCACGCCTCGACTGCCTCGCAGCTTTAAAAATCCTCTTTGTTGCAGTGTTCAATATTTGAAACGAAGCAAAAAAAAACCACACACATGAATCTGTATTTATCAGCGTGAAAATAAAATCCATCATCCCTCCCACTATCTGACTCCACACAGGATGATATTCCTTCCTCGTGCGAACGTCACTGAAGCGCAGCGACCACGAGCGGTTGTTTATCTGCAGTCCATTTCGGTGGCTGCCTGAGTTCGACAGCTTTGTTTTGGTGCCATGGAAAGTTGGCAACCTGCTGTTTTTCCTCCTCTGACAGACAACTGGATGTAACCAGCCTACGTTACTGAAATGCAGGCAGACAATGGAAGAATAATAACTTAACATAATTAAAACTTAAAGCTAAATGGGGACAAGAATGTGAAAAACAAACAAAGAAACAAATCACGTCCCCTGTGTTTGACTAAGACAAGATAAAAAAGAGGTAGTAAAAGATTGAAGCAGGTTTGGTGTCAGGAAGTTCACTTATAAAAGAACAATCATGTCATGTTCGTGGAAATTACTCGCACCGAGCCGGTGAACGAGCTCTGAGAGGCACTTAACTAGCACTTCCATTAATGAGGCCCTCTGTGCATATTAAAGCAGATGCACTGAGTGTAATGTCACACATTACAAGACAAACTCATTCCCTCGGCTCCGAGGTGAGAGGCCGGCTCCTGACGGCCATTAATGAGAGCTGACGGCACTTTCTGCAGCCGAAATGAACGAATCCTCCACACTGGCTGCTGCTGCTGCTGCTGTCAGAGGAGGAGATCGTATGTGAGGACTTGGGTTGTGCAGCAAAAATACTGGCAGATGTGGTTTCTGTGAGTATGAGGTGAACTATGCAGCCATGCAGTGACTCAGTGAATTCAACCAGCGTTTGGACGGAGGACAGAGTTTCATTGTTTGAGGTCCAAACTGTTTGAGCGTCAGGCCTGATTGTAAAACTTATAAATATAACTGGTTTATTTCAGGTCCTCTGATATTCCAGTGGTTTCCAGTGAGTCCAGTTGGCTTCATGGCTCAACCAGCAGTCATTCAGCTGTTCCGTCAGTCCATCACTTTGTTCTAGTTTATAATTGTTGGATGGGTTTCTGTGAAACTCGGTGCAGACATTCATGGCACCCAGAGGATGAATCCTGTCGGTCGTCCTCTGACTTTTCCTCCAGTGCTGCTGTGATGTTCAGATTTAAAGGTTGTACTTAAATTTCCCAACAACTGTTTGATATATTGCCATGAAATTTGGCTCAGACATTTATGTTTCCCTTTAGGACGAACAGTTAAAACTTTAAAGATCCTCTCACGTTTCCTCTAGCACCACCTTCAGGCCAACGTTTAAACTGTCAAATGACCTAAATTCTCCAAAACAAATCACATTCCCATCAGCCTCAGCTTTAATTAGCAAGTGTTAGCATGCTAAGTTGCTAAACTCTGCATTTTTAACATCATACCCACCACAAATCGTCATGCTAGCATGCTAATGTTAGCATGTAGCTCTGTTCCTACAGCTTAACTGTATGTAATATAAGAGATGTCACTTGCAGAGACTAGAGTGAAGCTCAGGCCACATTTTTCTGTCTGGACTGACCCAAGTCCAACCAAACCCGAGCCAAGCCTCATGCATTTTAGGCTAAAATGCTGAAAAATGCTGAATTTGTGTGTTTTTATTAAAGAGCCTGCAAACTAACGTCCCTCCTCACATCCACATGTTACATCTGTCACATGTCGGACGGTGCAGCCGGTGGGTAGAGCTGCCGGTAGCCTACTTTCCACATTAACAAAATGTATTACGCAACCACAGTGTTTGTACACAGTCCAATTTAAATTATTCAAATCTATTTTTATGTTTTCACACATTAGCATTCATTTGTGCGTCTCTGTCAGAGCTGCGTTTCACTGTGCAGCTGCAGTCTGGATGATAGCAAACTGATGCAAACTGAGCTCAGAGTTACATCAAACCTCAACATCTGGCCTCGGACTTCGGGATGTTTGCCATTAAAAACTGGCAGATGCAAATTTTACTCATTATAATGTGCACTTTGGTGCCGTTTATGTTGATTTCTTAAAGAACATTTTCTGTCATGTCACCTAAAATATAATGATTACTATTATTAGAAGTAAAAGTCATAGTAATAGTGATTATACAAGCTGAGTCTCTTATTTTTTAGGCAAGTTTCCATCTGTTAAATCTAATCCAATACAACATCTCAGCCATCATTTCTACATTTACAAAAACAGTAGTTCTGGGTTTTATTGACACTGGAGGAAGCTGATGTTCAGACATTAAAGTGCTTCATTAGATTCTTTTAATAGAGGCTATAATTGCTCTTCTTTTGTCCCAAAACGTATAAGATAGCTACCCATAACTAGTGCTCACATTCTCCTATTCCAAGTCTGAGGAAATCCTCTGCAGAGTGTCCACACACTGTGAATTTATTCATCTCCGAGCTGGAGAGCTCCACGTCCCTGATGACCTCCCATCACCACTTTCTTCCCTCTCTCACCTCCCGGGCAGCGCAGCAGTAATGTGTGCAAGCACGCACATGTGAACAGTGGGACTAATGCAGCCTGTGAGCAATGTAATACCTCACCAGGCAGCGTGCCAAAGCAGGCCGGGGTTGCACCACATGCACCCAGCAGCCTGCTACTATCCTGCTATCAGTCACACCCAGACTTCTATAAATATGAGTGTGTGTGTGTGTGTAAGTGTGTGTGTGTGTGTGTGCATGTGTGTGTGTGTGTGATGTAGGCAAGCAGTAGTAGAAGACATATGCTAATCTTTTACTCAAGTAAAACAAAATTAAACACCGTACAAAAAAATTACAGCATTTGAAATTTTACTTTCACTTTTGTTTCATTAAAGTATTTTGAGCAAAATTTATAGATTTGGATTATTATATTTAAATTATATCTGAATTATTTTTACTAGATGTATTAAAAAAATAAATATTTTACTTTTAGTCAGGATGCATCTAATTGTGAAATTTGTGAATCAAAGCTAATTTTGAATGATGTTTTTGGCCACTAGGGGGCAGCAGCAACATGTTGTGAACATAAAGCAGTTCTTTATTTCTAACACATGCAGCCGTTTTGGAGCAAAATGATCAATGTAATGATACGTATCTTGTATAAATAGGTGGGATTGTCAGGTTAAGAAAACTTGGGTCCTACTGGTTTTACACAAGGGGGCGCTGTTGACGAAGCGCGAGCTGGCCGAACAAGCGAAGTGGGAAGCTAACAGAGTTCGGCTACAGAGGCGGCTAATGTTAATTTTACAAGAGAGGAAAACTATGAAAAAACGTCAAAGCTGGTGAGTTATCCACACACACACATATATATACACACACACATTTACCTTAAGACAGGGAATATTTTGACACATTTTGATTATTAACTCAGTACGGATCGAGAGAGATGCTAGCTTGCTAGCTTGCTAGCCATCGCGCTGCTAGCTAACCTGAGGCTAGGTTAGCTAGCAGCGCAACGGACATTCATTAAGAGTTAGCAGTTTGTGTCCACCTGATGGATGTTTGTCTAAAATTCACTCTCTTAACTCTGTAAAATGTTTTTGGGTTGGCTTTTTAGCCGCTAAATGTTCCCCAGCTAGCATGTGTCAGTCTGCTGTTTGATGCTGAGCAGGTGCTGCAATACACCTGTACACCTGTACACCTGTACACAGGTGGCGTTTTTTGTCTTTTTTTTGTCTTTTTCCTTGAAAACGACGCCATGTGAGCAGTGAGAGTGACACAAAACAGTGAATTTGGGGCTGGAAAGTTAAACAATGAGCTGAAACTGTCAGTAAAGCTCCATAAAGCCGAGGGGAGCCGTGTTTTCAGCCGGTAGTTCTCTGTAGGTCCGTGAAAAACACCCACTACGTTTTCATGTTTACATTGGTATGTTTGACACAGTGTTGACAATATATTGATTATTGCCATTGAAGAAGCATGAAATTTAATTTTTAAATATAGTGAAATTTGGCTCTAACAGGAAATTTAAATAATTAAGTAAAGTACAGATATTTAAGTCACTATATTGACTATTCACTACTGAAAAAATAAGTTTTTCTTTATCGACTGTAGGCTATAATTGCAGTGAATTAATTATTTTGTCGCAAAGACTCACAGATACACAGAATAAAATGATAATTTAGATAAATCCTTTTATTTATTATGCTGCCTTGTTTTTATGATCCAGTATGTGAGTGCACTGAAATTCGTTGTATTTTGTGCAATGACAATACATTTCTAATCTAATCGAAATATCACAATGTATGATAAACTAGAGGAAGTAATGCTAATACATCACTTTGTCAGTCAGATAGATATTCATCTGCTGTGGTGGCTTTGAAACAATAAAATATACAAATACTCAACTAATTGACAGTAACATATAAAGAAGTCTTTTTTGTTTGCATTGTTTTGGACGAGTTTGCCTTCCTGTTTTTGTGTGTGTGCTGTTTGAATGGAGACTGATGGATTTGAAGGCGACAAAAACCATTGAGGAAGTTGCAATTGAAGGGATCAAGCCTTCATTTCTTCCACGTTAGCTGCTGTCGTTGTATCTGTGTTGACATTGCGTGCCACCAGAAAACAGACATGAATTGGCATGTCTGTAAATGAACTGCAGGTAAACATGTCTTTGTGAAGACCAGCCCCATGTTAGAGATTTTTGTCTAATGTTAAAGGGTCTTTGCATCAGAAGAGCTAAAGTCTAAAGAGGAGGAGGTGAACAGAGTGTGTGGAGAGAGGGAGGATGATGGAGAGGAGAAAGTGTCAGAGGGGAAAGAGGGAGGGAGAGATGTGCTGGAGAGGAGGAACCCGTGGTTGTAGGAAGCAGAGAAACAGGGACAGCAGCGGGGAGGGATTCTACGTTAGCAAGAGGAAGCATGATCCCGCTGTGAAGCCGGGCTGCTGGGGCTATATTTAGCTTCTGTTGCCATGTGCCGGGAATGTGCATGGCAGAGGGAGACACACACACGCAATGATAGGCCCACACACACACTTCTACTGGTTCACTACTGGTCATGCACTCCTGCACATGTGAGTGTGTGTGCAGTTCGATGCGACCGTTTTAGGGATTTTTTGAGTTTTCTCGTGGTTTCGAACAGGAGATTGTCAGTTTCCTTGTCTTTATCAGATGTGAGGTGATGCATTTAATGTATGCATGTATGCATTTCCACATGACACACATAAACACGAATGTTTTCTCTTCACTCACACATACAGGCACGTGATTTTTTTTTTTTTTGGTGCTTAGACAATCGCTAAAACGGGAGGAAGAGGTTGTGAAGATTTTGAAGCTGCAGTCTATAAATCATTCAGAGGAAAATGACATTGAAAGGGAAGCTTCAGTCGCAGATAACGCTCAATTATTTTTGCTGGATTTCCCCTCAAACAATGTGGTAATCTGGCTCCTCTGACAGCGATACTGTACGTATGTATGAGTGTGTGTTTTGTCGAGGCAGCAGTGAGGATGAGACACAAGAACAAAAGATGAAACGTGTGCTTTGATATAATTTCTCTCTGACTCTTGACCTCTTCAGCTTGCCTTTGCCATTTTGCCTCTTTAAGGTTAAAGGCACTTTATAATCTCCTTTATGCTGCGATGTAGCGCAGAGCTCGGAGCGAAGCTTAGCATCTCTCATTGGTGTGTAGTCAGTCATGAAACAGCCCAAGGTGTCACCATGCAAACCCACGAAGGCTGCACCAAAGGCTGTACCAATGAAAAGACATCATCTTCCTATGAACTGTCTCTGATTGGCTGAGTTTCTTTAAGTCCCTTATTGTGAAGTCTATGAACAGATTGACATTTAATTTAGTGAGTGCGGGGAATTTCAGATTACAGGCTGCTTTTTTAGCGTTTCTGGTGTATGAACAATAAATAAGGAAAAGCTGTGTTTTTAACTGAGTGAGTCACAAGCACAAGACATGATTTTAAAGTGTAATACTGAATTTTGGGACAACTCGTCTCAGGAAGTACTGGACTCGGTTATGCAGAACTGTGAAGAACACATAATTTAAACTGTGTGCCTTTTATTTACCAATTAAAGAGTGAAAAGAAAAGCTTCAGGCGTTGAAAAGAGGTCAAAAAAGACAAAATATCAAACTACAACATAACTGAGCGTCTGACTTCTTAGTTAGCTTAGCATAAAGACTTGAAACAAGTAGGAACTGCTAGCCTGCCTCTGTTTAAAGGAACACAATCTACGTGCCAGCACCTGCAAAGCTAAACATGCACTTAAACTGCAGTAACGTTATGTGCACAGGCTCCAGAACTCCACCATAGTTGACGTGCACTTACTCAACATTGTGAATTTAAAAAGGTGCAATAGCGAGCAAAAGTGAAACCAGAACTTCCTGGCTCTTATGCAGCTTAGCCTGGCGGTAGTATCTTCTTTTAGGCTTCTGATTGGCTGCATGACTTCAGGGTTAGAGTCATGTCGCTGCCTGTTGGTTCGCCATGTTCTTGCCAGTGCTGCTGCTGTGTTTTCGTGTTTTCATTTGATAAAGATTTGGTTTAAGAGCAGCGCTTGTGTGAACTAAATTTTTTTAAAATAAAGAAGGAAAACCTAAAAGGCAAAAGTGTGAGTTGAATAGTTGCAGTTTTCTCAGACCAGACTTAAGATAACAGAAGGAAAACAGCAGGAAAGAGATGAATTACAAGCGTTGAAGTTTTACAGAGAGCAGAGATTAAACTACAGTCGGTAAAATGACAGAAAATAGTGTTGGTTAATTGTTTTTACATGCTTAAAATCAAGTTAGAGTGAGGATTGTAGTTTTTTTTAAATGCAAACTGTAGTTTTTTTCCTGTGCTGATTAAGTAATCATTGTTCAACTTCGTTAACACCACAGAGGTTTTTAGTTTTTACTGGCTGTTCTTTAGTGGAGCTGAATTGTCTTATAAGATCCTCAATCAAGAAAGACCGATGCAGGAAATGCTGAATGAGAGAATGTGTTGAGTTGAGTAAATATGACAAAAGGTTAAACCAGAGTGAAACATGTTAATACCAGTGTTTTAAATCTGCCATCACAACAGCATTTCCGACCCTGCTAATCCACGCAAATGTCACCTAATGCTTTCAATGGGGCGAGATCGGTTTATTTCCAGGGGTCATTAACAGCTATTTCCTCACTGTAGTCTGCAGATTGGGATTGGTGTTTTTTAATCTGATAATTTTATCAGATTATTTGACATCTGAAGCCTAAAATTTGTAAAGTAACTGTGCAAATGGTTTCTATCATAAAATGTTAATCTTGTTTTTCTTAAGTTTTTAACCTACTGACCGTTCGACCCCACAGAGCAAAAAGCCTGACTGATGCTGATTTTGACACTGTAGTAAAAAATTATGCTCAAAAATTTCCAGGATTTCCTGGATTTTTACCTTTTAGGCAACAAACCCCACCCAGGCTTCTTGGTGGAGTTTTTTGCTGCTGGATGCAGTTTGTGAGGAAACCTACAGACACCACCCAGGGCTACAAAAAGTCCACAACAACAGGATTAAAAAGGATTTTTTAATGTTTTTTTATTCTCTTTTGCAAAAAATGGCTTTAAAAGATGCTCAAATGGATCATAAAGCAAAGATAAAGCATTAAAATATAGTTTCCTTACACAGTAGTACGGTAGAGTTAACAACAATAGAAATAAAACATTACTGAAGTAGCTTAAAGGTTTATTGTTGACACTGGAAGTTGTAGTTTTAATCTGTTACTATACATTTTTTTTATGTATATAATAACAGTATTTATCAAACGATATCAGGTTTGTTTTTATCCATTTCTGACAAAGTTTCTGTGCGTTTAAAACGGTTCCTGAATACTTAGATAAATACAGAAATATTCATGTTTATTTTTAAGGAGGATGCATTTTTAGATCATCACAGTTTGAAGTTGTAATGTTTCACGTGTTCATGTCTTCCCTGTGCTGTTACAAAACAGAAACGTGAAAAATGTAGTAATAGACGACAGAGAAAACAAAGAATTTTAGGAACCAATAAATGAACATCAGAGTGATCAAATGAAAAAAATAGCAGACAGTTTGAGGTATATCAGGTTTCTTTGTACAACAAAGATGTGTAAGACTGCTTTTTTTCAGTTTAAAAATACTATACAGTGAAATGATCACTACTGAGTAACATTGAACTACCACTCATGTCAACCTCGCTAAAAAAAAAAGATGGCTCCCTCTAGTGGTGAGGCAATATAAAGGTAAAACAAAGAAAGCATGTCAAGCATATTTCTGGATAAATTCAGCCTTTGCCCAGCTGTGTTTTAGATGACTTTGAAACGATTAAGACGTCTGCTGGTGTCGGCCTCACACATCTCCACAGGCTGGTTTTCAGCCTCGAAGGAGGTGCTGATGAACCAACCGCGGCACCTGACCGACTCGAAGGTGGTGTGACTGATTCCTGTGGTTCTCTTGTAGAAGAGGAAACGGTCCATGTTTCCATCGGCGCTGATTATTTGTAAATCCTCCTCACTGCATTCCTGCCACCAGGTGGATTGAGAGAAAAAAACTTTAATTTATGGAAACACAACACAAAAAAAAGAAAAGTCAGGCGTGAAAAAAGGTCATGTAAAGTCTTAACTTGGATTTCCTGAATCAAAATTATAAGATCAAAGTAATAAAAAGTAATTAGATGTAAAAAAATATAGGATAAGTTGAGAAGTATGATATATTTTAGGACATAGCAGTGATTTGCTTTTTTTGTTAATCATTAATTCTCAGATTGATTCTGTTTGGCACATAAACCCCATAAAAACCACAGTCTGCTGGTTATAAATTTACAGATTTACACACCAAAATGCACCAAAATGTGTTAATCAGCGAGCTTTACAGGTAGATTCAAACAGACTTAGCCTCACCTTTCCCCCAATTCAAATGTGAAAGCTACACTTAACCATCCAACTGTCATATTTCTGTACCGACATGTAAAGTGGCAGAAAAGTTCAATAATGAATTTCTAGAAAAAGTTTAAAAAAATCCTTATGCCATGATGTAAAAATACTCAATTAAGTTCTACATTCAAATATATCTGCAAACAGAACTAACAGTCTCAAAAGTGAAAGTACATGAAGCAGAATGGCCCATGTGAGTGTTATATTATTATATATTACTTAATTTTATTATCATCAGCAGCATTTTGTTGTTGCAGCTGATTTTAACAACACTGTATACCAGTGTTTCATATCCACAGCTGACAAACAGAGCTGATAGAGCAGAAAATACAAAGTGAATACGTAAATCAACTACAACTGCTTCCCATCTGTGCCTGAGTAAATGTTGTCACTTTTCATAACTTTAACTAAGATTTCAATGAAAGAGGACTAAAAAAAGACCCACCTCCAGGTTCAGCACAGCTCTGCCGTCTTTCATTGAGGAGGAAAGGTGCAACTTGCTGTTGGTGATGGACAGAGCGACGGTCTGACCGGCACCAGACGGGGCTTGGTTAGTGACGTACCTCGACAGCTTGAAGTTCACTAATGTGAGAGGAGAGAGAAATGAATTTAATGTTCATTCCTTTTTTCATTCATTTGTTTTGGTTTTCACTGTGACAGAAGAACCATTAAAACAATGTAAAAAAAACCAAAACACTGCAATCCAAAGTCCTGCATTTAAAAATTCTTACTAAAACGCACAATATATAATTTCTGCCACTAGAGGTCTCTCTATTAACAAAATGCATACTGAAGATACAATTGATTTTCCACATTTTTATGCAGGAATGTTCCGTATTGCACATTTAAGTAAAGTTACATAAGAATTATAAGCTAAATGTATTTAAAGGTATAAATTAAATTGTAAAAGTACACACTGTGCAGTAAAATTTACCAACTACATGTCAGACCAACATATATCGACTTCAAGTACCTCAAACTTGTACTTCATTATAGTACTTGAGTAACTGTACTCTTCAGTACCAGACTTTCCTCGTACCTTTGCTTTCACCGTGTCCTCCTTTGAGAGTGATGGCCTGCAGCTGTAACTCTCCGGAAACTTGGACGATGTCTTTCTGCGAAATGTCACACAGGTTGCACAGATTGTCGCTGTCGCAGCGCTCGAATTTACCCCTCGTCACTCCGGTTGAGAAACTCTCAGTTGTCTTGGTAACGGTTTCTGTGAAAAGATGGAGGCAGAGGTCGGATGCTTTTAAGAGTTAAAGAGAGAGAAAATGACATCACACATGACGCAAGTTTCCATTCATCTTTGATGTTCATGGTCTCAAAATGCCTTAAATGAACTAAAAATACATCGATTGAAACGTAAGTAATCCATGTAAATAAGAATCAGCCCATTTGTGCAGGAAACCAGTCAGTCTGGCAGCTTCTGTAAGCGAGTTCAATCTTTCATTCAGCATTTTTTTTCATCAGTCTTTATTTATTTTAGTGTAGTTTAGTTTATATCAGAAAAAAATTTATCAAAAATTTATCAAAAATGAAAACACATTCTCAGAGTTTTCTTTTACAATAATGAGACGAATCAAAATCGCAGAAGCTGTGAAATAGAAAGTTTTGTGGTTTTAAGTTTCGATTTATGTTGAAATTTAGAGGAACAGTGGTGACTTATGGCATTTCAACTTTATTTCTCCCACACACATAAAATTCACCAAAGTTTTTTTGTGAGGTAGTTTTTCCAACTAAGCCGACAAAAATTTCCTACCCTTCAGTCCTCCTGTGTTGGTGTCTGAGCCAACCACCATCTCTTGACTCATCCATGTACTTCTACTTTTACTCTCAGAAATCGCTGTGACATTTAACCCAGAGACGTCTGAGGCTAATGCTGGTGTCTAATAAACAGCGTTTTTGTTTGCTTCATTACATTTTGTTAAGAGAAGCTCTGTTACAAGGTTTCATGTTCAGTCTTTATTTGTTTCCAAAGTCAACAGTTTTTCGGATGAGGTTTTTTTACTTCTGGAACAGAACCTGGAAGTTCTGGTTTCACTCCAGTTCTGTTGGCCGTTTAAAGCAGTGGTCCCCAACCCCCGGGCGGTCCGCGGATCAATTGGTACTGGGCCGTCGAAGAAATAATTAATTATTTCCGTTGTATTTATTATCTGAATCTGAACAATCTTTTATTTTGAAAAATCTTTTATTTTGAAAAATGACCGGATTCTCTCGGTTACATCTCGGTCACTTGAGCGCCAAAAATTTAATCCACAAGTTAGCAAAATGAGTAAAAAACAGACGTCTTTGGGAAGTTTCTTTTCGAACAGGAAAAGGCTCAGTGAAGAGACAGAAGAAGAGCCTACGACTTCCAAGAAAAAGAAAGCTTTTAACCGACAATACCAGGAGTTGAAGTTGCATACGAGTACACAGTGGATTCACGTTTATTATCCGTCCGGTCCGCGGTAAAATTGTCAAGCGTTGACCGGTCCGCGGTGATAAAAAGGTTGGGGACCACTGGTTTAAAGGACCTTCTTGAACACTGATGTGATACAGTGCATCCTGTCAGCACCCACCTGTCAGCAGGCTGTCCACAAGAACGCTGCAGAGCTCATGATCACTGTGAGTGCCACAGCAACTTAGGGACCTTCTCATCTTTTTCACCATCAGGTACAGGTTTGCGACAGTCCGCAGGGTCACCGGGTTGTGGGAAACCACCAGGTCCAGTCCCTCATGGAGATTGAAGGTCTCATCCTGAACCTTCTGCGCATTATAGGACAAAGACCAGAAGAGAAACCACACATCATGTCCTGCTGCAGGTGCTTCCTCTAATCTGAGTCAAACAAACCGGAAGCAGTGACATCTGAAGAAATTAATGACAATAAATAAATAAAAGTTGAGGATGCTGAAGCCAAAACTCATTCTGGGCCTTTTACACACAAACGTTAGCATGTACACATGAACACTTACATGTATTTTTATTTACATGTACATAACTTTTAACTCTCGAACATTCACACTTCTTGCATAAACATTTTGCATATTATCGGTCTCACATTTGTACAGATGCACATTCCCGCAGCTTTTTAACAAACATAAATGTAGCATCTTAATCACATTACCTAACATAACTCGTATTTATCAATCATACTTTTCTTTACTCGCTCGTACTCATCTTTGACTTTCACCAGCACATTTAGTTCCTTCATAAATATTTCTTATAAGAGGACCAAAACCAGCAATGACTGTGTGCCACTAACAAGTATTACGTGTTTATCCATACATGTTTTATACTCCCAGTTAAATTAATTAAATAAAAAAATAAATATGGGCCCTGTTTTTTGTTGTTGCTGTCGGAGACTTCGGGTTTTTCCACTGTTTTGATCGTTCTTTCGATTGTAGTTGAAAGCGGTGGACTCAAGTTAAGCCTACGTTTACGAGCTTCTGTGAGATTGTCTCGAAATCAGCGTCAAAAACGGTCGGATTATCACCAGACATGTCGTGTGTAATCTCTATCTCATCGGGTTTGAGACGTTCAGGGACCCAGCGAGCTGACCTTGGTCATTTGGAGTTCAATGTTGAAAACTGCATGGACACATTTCTGAGACATTAGCGGCTGGCAATGCACAATTGTGTTGTTCATCAGTTGCCTGCATGTCTTCATGAGCCTCCAGAAGATGTCTGAACGAAAGCTGATGTGGTCCATTTTCTCGCAGTGCTGACTTGCAGAAATACTACAAAAGCTAAGAACTTCAAACTTTCTGCAGAATCCGTCAAAGAACGGAACTGCACATACATGTAATTAGACGTAACATGTAACGTAAGACAAGCTGTGCAACTGATTTCCTTCTAACTTCTAACTATCAATCAGCCGCTGTAGGAGAACGTCAGGTTGTATTTAGGTCATATAGCAGCTGCCACCTGGTGAGATTACACCACAGATTACACCACAATACCTGTAAAAACTGATTCCAAGTTTAGAAAACCAGGCTTTCCCCTTTAAGCTTAAAGGCTTCATGTTTTTTAACCAGGACCCTCAGTATTTCGAGGAAGTGGCTTGAAACAGACTTTATTAAAAACTCGGCTAGAGGTCGACTGGATCCTGATGTATTTGTACATACAAACATTCTCATCTTACATACTGTACACTCATAATATCAAACTAGGAAGTCTGAAAGTGGACAGGAAAGTGTAAATGTATATCTCTTAAATTAAAAAAAGGATGAATAAGTTAAATTGTGGCTCAAATGCCCTCATAAATAATAATTCATCTTACCGTCTTACTGTCAAAGCAATGGGAAGGAAATCCTTCATCCTTGAACTCTTCCGAACTGAAATACAAACAGATAATTAGCACATATACACATCCCTTTTAATGTTCTGTATGATATTCAAGGTTGCAAGGCTTTATATAATAAAAAAAGGGAGCGTTTTCACTTGACCCCATGAGAGCGGTGTTTTCCCCAAGTGACTTGCTAATTTCAAATTTCTTTGTTGCCAACAAGAAGCTCTTCAGTTGAGAAGTGAAACACAGCAACAGACGAACAGCCGAAGCTGTTCCCTTTTCCGAGACTGTTTTCTCTGAGCACGGTGGACAGTTTGTAAATTATTTTTAAGGAACTCTCGCTTTAATGTTCACATGTGGTGACTCTGCTGATAAAATCTGACACTTTAAACCCAGATTTCACACTCAGCTCCCCTTTAAACGTCACGTGTCACACAAAACACCAGCATTTTGAAGAGTGTGACTTTCAATCTCAATATATCCGATAGTGAAGGGGGCATTTCAACTCATGTAGTCAAAATTGACGTTATGTAAGCAGACAAAATGTGAGAGAATTTCTTAAACTTACCTCTCTAAAGCGTCAGCCAGATTAAAGTCACACATTTTCTTCAACTGTTAGAGACCAAACAAATTTAAATCGTTAAGTAGCTGAGCTGATTTTTAAATTTTTTTTGTGATTTAACGGAAGCTTCCAGTTGTTAGACTTGTCCCACCTGATGGCTGACTGAGCGTCTCAGTCTGAGCGTCTCTTTATGTAGCTGACAGCAGCAACCCCCTCCTTACTTCCTTGTCATGGCTTTTTGTGGCTTTGCAGACACGTTCTGACATCAGAAACCTCACCTAGACCCCAAGCTTTATTCAAACAAAACAGAAAATGCGAGTTTTTATCTCTGCTCAACACAATTCATTTTTTAAAAGTCAAGATTTTACATTGAGATAAAACTGTTGTGATCATTCAGAAATGGTTTCTGGTTTTAAAATGCTCGCAAAGTTCCAGATTCAATGGAAACAGACAAACAGTCGTTTATTTTTCCTATTTAAAAAAAAAAATAAAGGCGGCATCGTCCAACTAGAATAAATGTTGGAATTCTACGTTTCTACAAATCATGGATACGCAGAATTGCAACATTTAAGATCAGCAACCAGGCTGCAGTTTTATGTTGCAACAGCACTGCAGTTAATCTCTGTTTCGGTTAGTAGAACCACAAGGTTAAAATCAAGAAGAGATCGTGTTTTATCTTGCAGACAAAGAGGGTGCAAAAGGCCACGGTGGTGGTAAATTTTGTGGGTTGAAACACAATGTTAGTATTGGTCACGATTTTGGTCTGCTGCTTGGCATATATGTTACGCCAACGCCATCCTCCACCTCCTCATAGTGAAAAATCAGCTCATTTACGTTCACTTCTTGTGAACTGTGACACTTTGATGTGTGATGTAGAAACCCACATATTCAGTGTATCTGTGCTCACGTTATCCTGTAATGTGTTGCATCATTTGGCAAAACAGCTGGTTTAACAAGTGATGTGAGTTTGTAAAAAGAATTTCTCTTGTTTGCAGAAATAAATACTATGGATTTAAGGTAATCAGGCATTTAACATTCAGCTGCTGTTGCCTGATTATTAATGTATTTTTTTTAAAGATGACGTGATCTGTCTCTAGTTTTGTTGTGGGTGTGTCTTCCAGTAAAATTAGCTCATTTGACCTACAAAAAAACTTCCCCACACCTCTGTTCTGGGTACTAGGAGGTGTGAAGTAACAGATGGAAAAGCTGTCGATTTGTTTATCAGTAATGCTTTGATGAAAAATACTGCTACTAACATTAAAATATGTGTTAGGGCAACACCTGCCGTGAATGTTGTTGCAAGAAGATAAGAAACATTAGAGAACTTATCACCGTTTTTCAGGCTGATCAGTGATTTAGTCGGCATGAACAGTCAGTTGGGCACATGCGGCCCCTCGTTTTCCCGTCTTTACTGTCCACATATGCAAATTAATTCGGTGGTTGGGGATTCCCGCATCTCGACACACAGGCTCAGGGTTAAAGGGTTAATATAGTTTAACTGCCTTTAGGTCATAAAAGCTTTCTTTGACCTGCTGGCAAAACTTCCTGTTTCACTTATATTATAAAAAGGTAGAAACGAAACGTAAAATTTTCGTAACAATTTAAAATATTTTTGAAAAATTTTGTCGGTGAAGAGGAATATTTGCCATGTTCATTGTCGTAGTTTAGTGTGTTTGCATGTTAAGTTATAAAAGTTATACTGGACATTATCAGAGAATTAGACACATGAAATTCTGAGCTGATGATGGCGCTGGATCACAAGTCAGAGGACCACAAAAGTTAATTGCAATTAAAATTTTTTAGAGGAATTTTAATCCTTTGACTTTTGTGCATCATTACCTTTCATCATCATTACCTGAAAATAGTTTCACTTATCTGATTTGCCTGCCTGATGTCTTGCTTTGAGTCTTTCTGCAAAAACATAACTAGGTCATATTTTGAAATGACAGATACCTCCAGACCGTTTTGTGGCTTCAGTTCCTTTTCACTTCTTCCTCTTTGTTTTTGCACCTCACATCACCCATACACACTTTTTACACTTTAATTTACATCCTGATGTCATTGTCCCTTTGTTTTTCTACTCTTGTAAAGTATTTTATTAATCAGTCTGTTTAAAAAATCCTTAATTTTATTTATAAAAATCAGTGAATCTTAGAATTTGTCACAACCTTGCCACAGCCTGGGTGGTGACAGTGATTTCTGTGGTCTGACTGTAACTCGTCGCAATTATACAATCACGTCTAATTTTTTCAATGCCAGTGAATCAAATTAATTGATTCAGTATCAAATGCCCCTGAGAAAGAGTCACCACTTTGATATTTATATATTTTGTATTGTATTTTGCTGAACTTGTGACCTCTGTTTTGCTGAGGTTGGAGGAGATTACAGTCGTTAGATTTGTCTGTTTTAAAGAGGATTTAGGGCTGGAATATGATGCAGTCTTTTAGAAAAATCCATGTTCTGGCATTATGAGTGCGTGCCCACCTCTCTGTGCTTTTTAACAACCACAAACATGACCTTTGATGCTGTAATTTCCATGACATAATTTTCCCTGAGACAGATGGGGGGAAACTGCAGAGATATACAGCAGATGTGTTCATTTTGTCGCAGCTTTGATCAGTTTAGCCAGTAGTTTCAACTGCAGCCCCTCAAGGTTTTTTGTTTTAGCAGGAAATGCATAATAGACCAGTGTTCTATAAGAATGAGTGCTTATGTAGATGTGGGAGGAAGTGGTGCTGGTGGTCTACAGGACTATGAAACTAAAGCTGTTCAATGTTCATTGAGATCTAAGCAATATGGTGGCTGTTATGTACAAAACTTGTGGAAATGTTTTTTTAAGTAATCAGCCTCGAATCAAGAACTATGGGTTTCTGCAATAAAAATCAAAAATATCCCCCAGAAAGAGCAGCGAGAGTAAACCAAGGCATTGCTCGAAAACCTGCAGCACAAACTGAAAAACAATTCACAGAACTTGAGTACGATTTCTGCTAATTCTGAGAGAGCATCAGGATGAGGGGGGGGCTTTCACATGAAACACACTGCATTGAGTCATTTCATCCATCCACCTTCATTATAAAGACTTTCTCTGATAACAGGGTTTTAGATTCATGTAAGATCCCATTACTCACATTAAAAAACTCCAAATATGTGACCAAATTTGTCTTTTATATCATTTACAAAGAAAAATTTTTTTAGAGGTAGCATGAAGTGGAATGAAGTCATGAATTAAGGATTTATTTTTAGTCTTAGAAATCCCCCAGCACTCCATGTGTGTATCAAGAAAACTTTGAGCTCCCAAACAAACACCAGGATGATGATGATCATTAGTACTGAAATGATGATAAAACTTCCTGTTTCATTGCTCTTTTTAGATTCAAGACTCAAGATTTAGTTGCATCATTTCAGCTTCATCGCAGGTCGTCTTCAATTCAGAATTTATAGAAATAAATCAAATTAAAGAAGATCTGAGAACCACATTAAGGACACAAAACCTCTTTAGAGAACTAGAAACTACCGTTTTTATTACAAATTAAGTGATTTAGTGCAAAGAAAGTCACATCAATGACTTGGTGACAAAAGTTTTCAGTTTTAGGTTTATTCATGCAGCACCATTCAGACATGAGGTGATGAGCTTTACAGGGGCATAGAAATAGATTAAATATCCGACATTAAGAAAACATTAAAATGCATTTAAAAGACAAAACAACAGCTGAGAGAATTTGACCAGAGTTGACCTCGCATGCAGGTGATATCCTTCCTGTTTCACTGACTGTTCACAGATGGACTGCGTGTCTGTTCTTCCTCCCATTGTACAAAAACGAAGTGTAGCTGATTTAGATGCCGCCATTTTGCATTCATGATTTCAGTTGGAGTCTTAAGTGATTGGTTGATGGTGCAGAGGTCCTGCCCTGCTTAAGCTTTCAATCATGAAGTAACTTCCCCCTTTTTTTGGAATGAAATAACAATTGAAACTAACTAAACTAAATTAAAAATGACCACTAGATTATCCCAAACCAATTTCTCCTAATTATGAGGAACAGAAATCAAAATTGAATGATTTTGTTTGATGCAGGACAGCTCGAGTGTAAACATGTATAAATCGCTGAAAAATAAGAGAGATATGGACATTTTTGTCACAATTTGTGCAAAAAAAAAGGAACATTAACCTCTTTTGAATGAATGAGATGATTAAGTGATTTACTCTTCAACAAGTTCTGAGTATAACATTTGGAACATGATGTTTGGTGTCGATGAAGAAGCTTTGATGTTTCAAACAAACGGGTTTTAAACCGTCTTGGCAAACCGTTTTTGTAAACCATCGTGGTAAACTCTGAATTTAAGTGTGTGTGGATGAGCGTTAGGTTACACACTCGCTCTCTGAACTCAACTGTTGGTTTCACTGTTTCGTTCTGATGATAACAAACGAAAATGTCCGGGTTTATAAAGTGTAGCATGAACTTTGAACAGAAACTAAACACGAAAAACTTCATAAAGCTCTTCAGAGTTCAACCTTCAGGCCACAGCAAGTTTTCGGTGTCTGTGTCGTGTGTGACTGTGGTTTCAGCTGTTTCCTCGTTTTTTGAGTGTGTTAATGTGCCAGTGACTCAAAGCAGCTAGACACGATATTTTGTATATAAAATAGTGATGAACCTTCAGGATTATTAATTGAGTGTGGAGTTTCCTTGACTTTATGGAGCTTTGTAGTTGCTTTCATCTTATTGTTAATTTGTTGGGCCACAGCTAACTGTTTGTTTCAGAGTAAAAACTGTTAAACATCACTGTACACAACCCGCTCAGCAAACAGACAAAGTTAGAGACCAGTTGATGAACGCAGTGAAGCGTTTAGCTTTTAAAAAACCACAAGTTTCCCTCGACACTATTCACAGACTCACTTTCATCAGGTGACACAGAAACGACTGCAAATCGAAGTCCATGTTGCTTCATAACTGCTGGATGTTCAAATAAGAGACGATTGTCTCTCAAGTTCAACATAACTTAAAATCTGATATGTCAGAGTTGTTTTAACATATTTTTGCTGCCCCCCAGTGGCTGAAAATAGTTATTACCGTATTTTCCGCACTATAAGGCGCATCGGATTATAAGGCGCACCTTCAATGAATGGCCTATTTTAAAACT